>GL501537.1:1851729-1876923 GCA_000149185.1 Mayetiola destructor | reverse complement strand
ATATTATTGTCCAAAACAATTACGATCATGACCGACATTAAAGATTTTTCCCGGTCGTCAAGGAAATCATTATTCCCCGGATAAAATCTGTCATTATGATGTGAATCGTTTGGAAATTTAATTCTAATTTTGATCATTTCGCATATTGCTATGGATAAACTTTGGATTCTTTGCTGTTTAGATAAATACAATTGATTTCAAACTGACCTTGAGTAATAGTTGATAATCGTTGATTCGTTGAATGGGTAACTGCAGATGATCGGAAAGGCTCTTTTCGTCGCCAAGTTTTTCAGATACTTCCTGAAAGAATGAGTGATTTTTTTTTTTTTCGTGGATCAAAATCAATAATAACAGAAAATGATTTAGTAATTTCTTTTTTAACGCTTTATCGTGGCCTCGTCGCCTTTATTTCAATGAATCGAAGCAATTTTTCTTTTTTGGATTTTTGACGAATGTCGAATATACAGAAAATATATGTATATGTATCGAGAGTTTGTATGGTGCGAATGAATGGAATTTATTTTTAGATTCATATTACCGACAATCATTGGGACGATCGAAACAAGCGAGGAGGCGACTAATAGGCATCAAGAAAAAGAGAAAATCATAAATATTTCAATGATTATTTCATATTGTGTTTTTTGCGTGATGTTAGCGTTAGCGAATTGGGAAAATGATGTATCCAATATCCACTGAATTTATTATTGAGCCGCTATTGAAATTGATGGATGTGAACAGATGAAAAAAAAAATCTTTGGCTACGATTCGACCATTCAATATTTGGCTAACAAGTTCAATTGATTCACGAGTTACAAATTTAGATCAATAGTTTTTTATGAAGAGCGTGCATTTTTGATTGAGTAAAATAATCGAATATATGTTTTTGGTCCAATGAAATAAATTCGTAATTCAGGGATATATTCAATTTGTAATTGCTAAAAAGCAATAAACATTGGCATTTCAAGATCGAACTTTAGCTTTGAGATTATCAAATCGATCATGAAGAGTACCACAGTTCGATATATTCGGGCACTTGTGTGATTGAAAGCGATCTAAATGCAATTTGTTCAAGTAATCATTATACGTATGAATTTTATCGAATCGAATGCGAGATATTGGTATGTGCCTTTGCAAAACCTTTATCGAATCAAGCCATTTATTATATCATCGAAATGTATCGCATGAGCGAAGGATATAGAGAGATGATGTACGGGCGAACAAAAAATAAATGTAGGCGAAATCCAAATTTGATCATCATCATACATATAGATGAATCAGGCCAACGAAAATAAAAGGAAAATCTTTCGAAATTCAACAATCTAAAAGAAGAAGAATGGAGAAGGAATTTTGTTTCTTTTAGAACAGTCTTTCTTTATGTGTAGTAAATTGGTGTGCAGCAGTGGTTGATGACATTCCATTTCAATTATAAATCCGTATGAGAAGAGGAAATCTGATTGATAACAATACACTTTTGGCACTTCACAAAAAAGATCTTAAGCTTTTTGTTTCTTTTTCTTTTATTTTTATTCCAATTGATTTAAAATCACAGTTACCAATCGCCGATAATATGATGCATGAGTAATAGATTTAACGGCACTGCCACATACACAAAATCGATCAATTGCACATACACCATACACACAGATACACACACACACACACATTCACAATCTGCTATCTTACGCGCACCGATCAGTTTGCGATTGAAAATGCGATATTCTTGAAATCGATTTCACTTTCTTTCTTTTTTCTAATGCGGCATTCGATCGAACAATCAATGAACAAGAAACAAAATTTTACTGAAAATTGGACATTTTTTCAATGACACTGGTCTTTGACAATTCTTTTTTTTTTATCGATTGATCGATATTGGAATTGATTTCTTACGTGTATTTGTGCTTTTTAATTGTTGTTGTTGTTGTTGTTGTTGTTTTTGTCGTTTTTTTTTTTTTTTGAAAACTCGCGCGATCTTTCCACTAGGAGAAGTCAGCAACGACTAGACTAGTCAATTTAACAATGTATGAACGAGTTTCAGCGCAAACCTACAATCTAAATTTAAAATATTTTTGCTTGCAAACGATTTCGTATTTTAAATACAGATCTATATTCTTTTTTCTTTTATTTTGTTTCAGTTTTTCAGTTGCAGATTCTTTTTGTGTTCGTTTATTTTTTTATGTTTATTTTTTTTTATATATTTTGTGTCTTCGCGCTAGTTATTGGTGGTTAGCCGTTCATCGGTTCAATCAAGTTGAATTAAGTTTGTGTGATCAAATGATCCATGCATTTTCTGAATCAAATTGTCATTGTGTTCAATATTAGTCGGAATGCAAATTTGCAAATAAATGAATTTAATATGGATCCTCTTTCATCTTTCATCGAACTATGCAATCGCAAATTCCACACATTTCACCCTCAAGATATGTCGACAAAAGAAAAAACCACGGGTGAAAAGTAATCTTTGAATGATGTTAATAATAAAATTTATAGACAAAAGCTTTAGCCATCCAAATAATTTTTGATAAATTTAGTTCCGTTTGGCAAAATGAATACTTTCATCATTGTGACATTCGATTTTATCTCGTCAATTTTTTCAGATGATATTTCAATTTATTCAACAATAAATTGTTCAATTTCATTTGTGAATGGACTTTATTCGGTCTAACTGAAAGGCAGATGAATTTATGATTTTGGAATGACATATTCATGATGTGGATATCATTTGGAGAAAATAGAAATGCATTTTAACACGAACATAAATTATTCAGAGTGCATGATATGCGGCATAAAAATGATCGACAGTCGACAGCATTTTTTTCTCATCTTTTTTTGTTGTTCTGTATGTGTAACGAATAACGGACAATTTCTTTCTTCCTCTCGTTCTAAAATACACATCGATTTTCTAGGTGGTTGTACAACGTCACCGAGACAAATACGGTTGAACTTATTCGATTTGCTTTCCCTTTTGCAACGTTGAATCATTGGCCGAATGCCAAATGCCAAATGAATAAAATCAACGAGATTTCAGTTTAAGAACAACAAAATATGCGTAGAGCAGGCCTCAACACATTCAGTTCGAATTGATGCGTTGAATTTGTAAAAATAGTTGAAATCGTTATTTTTTCTTCTGACAGTTCCCACATAGTTGAAACAATTTGCAAAAAGAGAAAAAAAAATAACGGAAAATAGGAAGCAAATCCAAATACATGATACACATTATGTGTACGGGGCAATCGGCATATAGTTACATTTTTTTCATTTAGATTCCTTAATTTGAAATTCGCATTTTGTTGGTGGAGTTCCGTTCGATTCGAATTCGGAACGACAGCAAAATATTTAATTCTATTTAATTTTAATTACTTATTTTAAATCCAGAATAAATGCCGATGCCGATCATCATGTACTACATTAGCATTAAATTGATATCCTTTTGAGTCTGGTTTTACTTGTGATTTTCATCGCTTCGAGCTCAATTTTGACAAAATCGATTAAAGAAATTACATCATTTCCCAAAAGGGCACAAAAATCATCTGGTCGGAGCGTTCTCGGTGCATTTTCGCTACGACTCGACGCATGTCTTAATCACAAACGTCCAAAATGCACAGCACTACTATTCGCGCCGAGAGCGCTACGATTGAGTTGAGCAAATAAGAAAATTTGTTTCCAACTCGAAATTCTTTTTCGCCTTATTCACAACTCAATTTTAGCGTTCCTGGAGCGAATAGTTGTGCTGTGCATTGCGGACGCTTGCAATTGGGGCATATGCGTCTAGTCATTCGGGAAATGCTCCGAGAACGCTCCGACCGGATGATTTCTGTGCCCTCTTGGGTTGTTGCAATATTTGATTGAACAAATTATTAGCTTGCGATTCATTCGAATTTTAAATTTAAAATGTTTTTTTTTTGCAAAAAAGAAAACATTTTTTTTGAAAATTTCGATGTATTTCTCTGAAAACGATTCGCAGGCGATATGAGCACACTGTACACGACGATCTTATCGATATTGTAGAACATGTGCCGAGAACCAAACACCGAACACATATCGAGTCCTGTTACCAATGCACATTACACACAATCTAAAACCAATATTATCATAATATTTTCGGAAAAATCGGACTGTGACATTTGACGAATGAAATTGCCACAACGTATTCTATATTTTTCTATATGTATCTAATTATAGACGACACTGTGATGGTGCGTGAACATTATTCAGTCAATGGATCAGCGGGTTAACGGTTTTTATTCATTTAATTCCATTGTTTATATTGTTCCAATTCTCGAATTGATTCATTGAAATTGAATTTCGGAATAGAAAATAAATGCTCATCCATCACAGCTTGGCATTTGTTTTGAATAGCTGAATTTTAGTTTTGAATATTATTTTCGGTTGAAATCAACGAACAACAATTTTGACTTTATTTTCAATTTTCATGTTCAATGGTGGACAGTAGACAGACAGAACAGCGATCAGCGATCAGTGTTCAGTGTTCATTGTTCATGCCTGTTTTTGCTCGTTATTTTTTGGTCTCTGAATATATACAATACGTTATACGTATATCGTACCGACTGTTTGATGATGATAATAAATCTGATGTATCAGTCGCTGAAATGAAAATTAATTTAGGCAGAACGCGCCTAAATGCAACCGACTATGAATACGGCTGTCCATTTTGAATATTATAATTAAAATAATAAATGATCGATTCGTCAGCCGCATTTTGCTTGTTTGTGCTCTGCCCACAAATTTCATTTCAAACACGCAAAAATTCCCAAATAATTTACGATTTTATGAAATTTTTTCATTATTTTATTTGTAATATGTAGTTTGGTTTGAATGCCGTCGAAAGTCAAAAGCCCGTACACGATTAAATTCATAATATTAATAATTAATAATAATAAAATCACCATCGATTGGTAATTTGAGTTTATTTTGCATAAATTGAATAGAAATTTTTAAAATTTCAATTTTGCAAACTTGATGCAAATTCAACGTTCGCCTGCCATCTCTTGGAATGAATTTGTATGCAAATGACGATGAGAACGACAGGATAGCTTTAGATTGCTATCTGAAAAATGCTTGAGATTTAATATTCGGTCAACAGATTGCGCTGTGCGATTGTCGTTTATAAAACAAATTGAATTTTTCAGCAATAACAAAAATCGTTTATCATTTCACAAAATTGCATACCTCAAAGTATATTCGAACATCCGCACGCTCTTGTAGAATAGCCTGAGCTTTTGGCTCGTCCCGACAATATGTCACATGTTTATCGAAATCTCGTTCCAATCGCAAAAATGTTTTTCCGATCATATTCGGTTTGTCGACATGATATTTAACACCTTCAATGAGCACCCTGAAATTATTTGAATAAAATTGTTCATTTTTTTTTTTAACACATATTTTCTGCGATTCCCTTGTCATTTCACCACTTCTAACACAATAAATTACAAATAAACGATATAAGATAGAAAATACTTACGTATTGTGGAACTCAGCAATTTGCATAAAATTACCAAAAATCATTTCCTTATTGTCGATTACCGCTTTTGGTGGTTTTGATTTTTGATTTTCGATAGTTTTTATATATTTATCAACAACATAATTCAAATCACGAACGAATTCTTCCTCCGTTTCGATTAATTCACGAACAACTGCCCTGTGAACGAAGAATTTCCAAAATGATCATCATTAAACGATGTAATTTGGATTTCAAAAAAAATTTCATCATTAAATAAATAAAGAATTTACTCTCGGCGATATTTAGCATCATCGGCACGATCACCATAAATGGCACTATCCTCTGGTTTTGTATTCAATATTGAGGCCGGTATCCATCCTTCTTTAGAATTGTCATTTCCATCGAATACACGAACATACCATCTGGAAAATTCATCAATCGATAATGAAAAAAAGATAAATAATTAATTTTGAAATTCGATTCTTGAAAATGGAAATTTATTGAGTGCAATGGTATTTTTCGCTTCGTACCCCATTGGACGATCTCTGAGATCTGTAATATTTATGTAAACATAAAATTCCATTGGAAAAAAAAAATGGAAATAAATAGTTGGTCCGATAATAATAATTCATTAATTAAATTTATAATCAAACGAATTGGGTGTTGGGTTCATTTTATTGATGTGTTTTTTGTTTCTTGTGTTTTATTTCTGCATTTTAATTCGATGTCAGACTTTATGTAAATATTCGGTGATCAAATGACTGAAATGATCCGTTGTGTTTTGTGTTCGTTGTAATCATTCAAAAAATGCATTTGCAAGAGCGTTATTTTTAAAAATGGAATTATCTTTTTTCGGAATGATTCAAAATTCCACATAACGAATGCAATTGCAACAATAAATTTATTTTTCTGGATTTGACAACAAGCGGTGACAAATAGCAAAAAAGATTTGTTGCATGAAATTAAGATGTTTCATTTTCAATCCTCTTGGTGTTGTTTATGTATTTTGTATTTATTTGCTTTTTCTCCGAATTCTATTTCTTGTTTTGAACGTAATGAAAATTTCGACGCAATATTCATTATTAACCTCCTGGCTATTGCACCTGCTTCGACTGCTCAGTCGAATCGCTTTTATTTCGATGAAGTTGACTCACGTTTGCAAAGGCGGAATACAATGTATTTTCGTGAGCCGGTTCATCCAAGTATATGTTTGCTTGTTGATGAATTTCGGATATCGAACATCCATGAAATGAAAAAACACAACCGATTTTCCAGGATTGACAATCCATCCTAAATTTTCAATAGCAAACATATTTCGTTGACAACAATCAACATGAACAGCGGATCATTGGTTTCGTCAAAAAAAAAAAAAAAAAAAATAGACAATAAAAGTGTGACCATCACTTACTTCGCCGAGCTTTCGTTCGTCTCATTATTTTCTGCGTCACTTGATGTCATATCGAGTACTTCAATAAGATCACCACGACGAAGCGACAGACTAGATGGTGTGCCATCACCATCGTAATTTTGGTTTACCACTAGTATATCATAGATCTGTTTGTGAAATGAAAAGAAAAAAACAGAACACAAAAAATGATTATAAACAGGCATATTATCGAAATCAAAACTGATTTATTAACTTAAGGTGCGACATGATTGTCACATGGATATCTTTTTGCTTATTTGTTTGTTTATTTTTTGTCTTTTTTTTTTTGTTTATTGCGTATGTTGAATGCTCATTTGCTCATCCCGGGTAAAGCATTTGTTATTTGCGAACAAAAGCAATTAAAAGATGTTAAAAAAAAAACCCCAAATCAAAATTAACGTATGAGTAAAATTAGCCGTCGCAACTATATTTAACCATCGCTAAAGTTACCTAATTTCGCTGTCAATGTCAGTAAGTAATTGAAATTGATGGAACTGAAAGCCTGCATTGACAATTTGCTGCTATGGGTTCTTGTTTGTTATTGTTTGTACTTGAAATTGACAGAATTGAATCGAAAAGCACATTCATTTCAGTCGGATACATGATGCTATTTGACCTTAGTACATGCAAAGCGGAAATATCAAGTTTTCATCCATCTGTTTTTCAGTTGCTTTTCACGATTTTCTTATGAATTATTATTTTTGAATATCATATTGTTTGTCTTCCTTTTTCTTTGCACTCTCGCGTTCATTCTCGCTGAAATGCGTGTATATGAGGCCTTTGATGGTCGTTTACATGATGTTTACTTTCAAACGAATAAATTCGATCGCATGTTTGACATATTAATTTCAGTTGTTTACTGTATTTTTCGGGGTTGGCGAATACGCATTTGCATTTCGCTTTGTGAGACATTTTTTTGTTTGACCTATTCGATGCGTTCCCATTTCTAAAATCAATCGGAAACTTAAATTTCGGAAAGCCATGTACCTTAGTATTGACCAGAGAAAGAGATATGCCCAAAAAAAAAATTAAAAACACACAAAAACCTGTAAATGAACATAAACAAAACGATAATGTTGTCGGCAGTGTGATCTGTGATACTTTATTTTCGCACCACACACAAAAATGAGTACAAAAAAAACACACACACAGGAGAAGAACGATGAAAATGAAGCGTTGGATGTTTTATTCTTGTTCTTTTAACTTTATTTGCGGTCCGAATTAAAAATGGATAGAAAAACCAGGAAAAAATTAACGAAGATTGAAATGACCTGAAATGACTTGAAATGAAAAGAAATGATGACTTTGTAAATACAAAAAGGCGATCAGATGAATGAATGGTTCCCAATTTTAACATATGTATTCATTATTTATTTGAGTTTTCATTCAATTTTGCTTAAAATTGATTAATGCCAAAATCCAAAACAACGAACCAAATGGAAACCAGTTCAAATAAATAAACCGAATTCCGTTTATTTTAGTCTCTTATTTAATGCAAAACGCAAAAAGACAATATTCTAATAAACAATTAAAGTTAAGTATCCAGTGGGTGAAAGCACCAATGCTCCACTTGGAAAAGGCCCAATTCCGAACATTGTTATTATCAAATCGTAGCCAATATTTCATTTGATAAATTGATTCGTAAAATGAGGAAGTTCAATGTATCAACTAACAACAAACAACTAACATCTAAAACGAATTGAAACCGGCTTTACCATCGTATAGAATACGATTTATCAGCAACCTAAAAAAAAATTGTTGTCGATGTCATTTCTGTTTTGATTTGTTGCGACGTTTTTTTTGTGGCACGGAAAAAAACCAGCTATGTGATCATTCAACACGATGCGGGAGATCTTTGAACTGAATCAGCGAATGAGTGAGACAGAGAAAAAGAGAGCCGACTTCAATAGATTTACATCTTTGAAATTGTAAACAGTGAAATGAACTCATGGATTTTCAAAACAGATTTACGCAAATTGCAAAAACTAGAACGCATTCTGACATAACGGAAATCATTTGCATATGTTGAATTCAATTCGATAAGATCAATTACTTAAATTTGTTGTTAGGGTAAAGAACCTGCTGAATTTCTCCTCGAAACCGAAAAATCAGTTCATGCATTTCAAATAATAAAATAAATGTTATGTTTATACGTGCCTTTCGTTCTCAACTATTGATACTATTTCAAATCCGAATGGCGAATGGATGGTGTTCAGTTATTTTTTTTCGCTTCTAAAATGTTTCATTACTTTGCATAAAATTTCCATCAGAGCAAAGAGAAAAGAAAATGAAAAAAAAAACAAACCCCAACCATTGAACGCGTTAAATTGTTTTAATGAGTGTATGTCAGTCGTTTCTGTGTTTTTGTTTAATTTTTGTTGCGTCTATAAAATATAGTGTGTCTGCGCTTAGGCTCATTCTTATAGTCGAAATGGCTTTTTGAGTCGAAACTAGCTAACAGGAATAAAAGAGAAGAAATGGGCATTTGGCCAGCAACAGATAATAATAATAATAATAATAAACACATTGAATTCAACACCATCATTATTCAAAATAGTTAATTTTAACGAATATTCTCTGGTCATTTCAAGCATCTTCTATTGTAAATCTCACTTTTTGTTTAGGTTTTTGTTTTTCCTTCTATTCATTTCATTTTCAATTGTGTTCACCAGTCATTACAGATGCGATTGGCATCATTTTGAATGAAGCTTCAAGTTCTGAATGACAGTTCAATATTTCTTTTGATTTTTCCTACGCGCATTAAAACAATTAATGAATTATTTTCTGTTTTTTGATGCAAAAAATGAGATCGCACAACGAACAAAAGATTCCCACATGAGAGATCAACAATAGAATGAAATGAAATGAACGAATTAACATTCTTATTTGACGTTAAGATCATCTTTAGCGCGAAATGAATGATTAATTGTTGTCGAAGGCGATTCGGAAAAAAATTTAAAAAGAAAAATTAAGATCTCATTTTTTGTCAGAAGTCCATCTACCATTGCCCCCCCCCCTTCCCTCTCTCTCTCTCTCTCTCTATCTCTCGAAAAAAGCTGTCTACATTTATGTTTCATTCGAATATTTCGAAAAGGTGATTCATAAAATGAAGGCGTATAAAATGTTCCAAATGTTTAAATGAAACGGAAAAAATATGATTCGAATCAAAATGAGCTTGCAAATTGGTTGAATTATGAAATGGCCAAAAGTCAACAATGTTTAACAATAGCAGAATTTTCACGGGAACGATCGACGTCACCGAACTTTGAATTGTTCGCGTGAAAGAAATAAAAAAAAAAAAAAGAAAAAAACAACAACAAACGATTAACTTGCAATTCATACTGTTGATCACATCATTTTTCTTTTATATATGTATATATATATATATATATTTATATTTATATATTTCTCATAAACAATAATAATTTAAATATACATTTGCACATTTGCATTGAATTTCTCTCATTATTATTTACGGTATTCTCATCAAGATTCCTTTCTTCTTTCATAGCTGAATCATTGAGCGCTGCTGTCGCTTTTAATAGAACAAAATCATCACTTAATTTAATTATCTTAATTCGAAAAAAAAATTCATCATTTAAATAAACTGACATATGGCTTTAGGCCTACTGTGACTGCAAACAACAATCAAGAGCAATTATTTTCGTTTTTTTCTGAATATATAATTAAAGATAGAATGATCGTCGATAATTTACCTGATTTCCAGCAAATATATTTCTACGTTTGGCATACGAATCTAAATAACAATCTCGTCTTGGCCAATAAATCGTCGATTTATTTCGTAATTCAGATGGATGATAATAATCATAACTTAATGAACTAGATGTTGTTTGTGGTGATGAGCTCATTGTTAATATACTTTCAACATCAATATCTAAGCTCAAGCTATTTTTATGAGTTGATTCACCTGAATACGATGTAAAACGATGCGCAAACATTTTTACATTTTTTAATTTTAATGCTGAAAATACGTGCAACGGTTCAAAATGTCGTATACCATTTTCATCTAGCATTGTGTAAGCACATTTACCAATTAAAACATCACGACTTGATTCACGCGGCACAACCGCTTGATATCCATCTTTGCATATTAAAAATGCTCCACGTGATTTTGTTTGGCATCGCATTAAAAAATCTTCAATGGCCAATTGATTGCCCGAATAGATGAGCGTCATGGGGACCTCACGTGAATCGGTTAATTGAGCTTTTTGATCAGAACGCAATGTACATACACCGGCGATACGCCAAAGTTTTCGTAATAATGCATCATTTCGAGCTGTATATGGATCACGACGCAATAATTCTAATGCCGATTTTTGATTTTCATCACATTTTGCCAATTTATGCATCACAATAACACGTTGCAATAATTCATATGCTTGTTCATTTTGTTTCAAATGATCGGCAATATCATTATGACTGTGCAATGAATTCATTATATTTTGTGCACAATTCATTTGACCCAATGCTCTGGCCAATGCAACGGTATCCATTAGATAAACGTTTATTTGTTCATCCATTTTTGTTGTGTCGGCTATTTTATTTTCGTCCAGCGATGCAATAATTTGATTTATGTTGTCGTTTGCTTCGCGTTGAACAGCTGAAATGATTGCTGTTTTTATTGTTTCAACGGCTGATACAGACAACGCATTGGTATTATCGTTATTATTATTAAAATTGTTGGTGGTGTTCAGTTGTTGTTGTAATTGTAATTGTTGCCGTTGTGCATCGCCATTTTTCAATTCATTTACAATGATTTGCATTAAATTCGGTTCACTATCATAAAGTTCGTGAATGCCATCAATTAGTTCATCTTCATGCTCGTTACCCAGAATGGCATTAAGCTTTTTTAATATTTCCGCATCAGTTTCGATTCGATTATTATTAATGAATGCTTCAATTAAATTCATTTTACCGCCTTGAATGGTTTGATCGGCCAATGAATCAACAGCATTTTCAAATCGTTGCAAGGCTAACGGTGACGCAAGCATATTTTCAATGGCATTCAAAATGGTAACATTATTACTATCATTAACATCATTGCCATTCAATTGGCTCATTTGTTCCGTGTATTTGACCATTTTTTCAGATAGAATTTCACCAATCATACGCTCAAACATGGAATCATCAAGTTCCTTTTCGATTCCGTACATTTCGGCCGATGTTGATTTTTTATTCGGCAATTCATTAGATATATTCAACGAATTTGACATGTTCGTTTGTTTCGCCCACAATACCAAACATTCAATTACAGTTGATGACATAATGTCAATGATGTGTGATTCCGTGTTACTGATATCTTCGGCACTGTTATTCATTGTATGGCCATTTTGTTGTGAAATTATTTTGTTCATGTCATTTGAACCAAATGACGCTGATTGACCGAGTGCTGAAAGGATTTCAGTGTTCGTTTTTTGATTAAGATCATGAATCATATCTTTAACTCGTTCAAAAAGTGTTTCCAACAAAGTTATTTGCGCCACATCGGTACAATTTAAGCTTTCAACAATTTTTTTTTATGGCCTGTGAATTTCGTCTGTTTCCGTTGATCATTACATTCATTTCAGGCAAATGATGGCCTGTTGAAAGACCAGCCTCCGATAATTGTCGCAAGAATTTTAAATCGATCGCTGAATCACCGTTCATTGACTGGCTCATTTGGGATGCGGATGTCCAACTTTGAGATGGTTTCAAAAGTGTTAGCTCCTCTGGTGATACCAAAAAGCTTTGAACTGAATATGATTGTTCACCATTTTCATCGTCACTCAAATCGGGTGCGATAAACTTAGGACCTGAATGAATCATATTCATTTTTCGAACAAAAACAAAAAAAAACAAAAAAATAAAAATATGGATAAACAATTGGATCATTGCTATGTGTATGTTTTTAAGTTTTAATTGAGATGTCAGTTAAAAATAATATGTAGTAATGATTTGTTCAAAGTTTCAAGTTTCAACGTACCCTGATCAGTCTGAACAATTTGTGCTGGAATAAATGTAACTTTGCCATCAACCTCGATCACTTTTCCAGGCACAAAACGTGGCCCATCATCTGTTTCAAAAACTTGTCCGGGAACGAATCGTTCACCTGAATTGGACCAGACGCAAACATAGCAATTTATTCTTTAGAATTCCATCAATTAATTTATTTTAAATTACCTTCTTCTGTATAGATCACTTGGCCGGGTATAAAAATTGGTCCAGCTTTTGTGTTAACTGTGATGCCCGGTTCAAAATTAAGTCCCTTTTCTGCTGGAATTGTTCGCCCTGCAATAAATACATCGCCATCTGCCGTATTCACTGTGCATCCCAGCAACAAAATATTGCGTGGCATTTCATCTGAATCAATGTTTATAGACAAACCGGATACATCATCACCAATTATAATTCCTTTTGAATAATTTTGCATTATTTTGAAAATTTCACTTTGGTTTGGAATTGTTTTGCACAATTCAACATCATCCATAATTCGTTTGGATGTTGCAGCTAATTTTCCTTTTTGATTTTCATTCATTGCTTGAATTGATTCGATTAGTTTATTTTTGCTCAATCCATTCATGTTGGCTATTGCTTCGAAATCAATTTTCATATTTTGAATATTTTCATTTTGATCATTTTCTGGTTGTTTTGATTTCATTGAATCATCGTTATCAAATCCATTCGATTCATTGTGAACACCATTTATTGCATGTAGATCATTCGATTTGATTTCTTTTATTCCGTTAATCGTAGACGATGTTTCGTCATCTTTATGAATAATTCCATTTAGTTTATGTTCATTATGGCAATTTTCCATCGGTTGTGAATTGTTCTCGAAAATTTGGGCCATATGAGAAAGATTTTTTCGACGTTTTGTGCGTTTAATTTGCTCTTCATCTTCTTCTAATTTTCGGGCCAACAAAACGTCTTCTCTAGGGCCTTCACCTTCGAATAAATCTTTCTCAACATTTTCGTCTGCTGCATTAAAATCCTGCAAATCCAGTGAAACTTGTTTGCCTTTTCTCATACGCAATAGCACCGAATCATTGGTTTTAGCAAACATTACATCTCGTACATCACCATCCCGAACAGCCGCTTCAAGCCGAGCCGAAAATACCAAATTAAATTTTTGCTCAGCAATCGAATAAACAAATGATGAATGTTCATCACATTGAATCACTTTTGAATTTAATAGATCGATTAATGTTTTCTGTTGATTATTTGTTTCATCAAACACTGGCACCACATAGCGATATCCGGCCAACAAAACATGTTTACGTTTACCATAATCATAATTTGGTTCGTAGCTATGCGGTCCAAAATCTGTTGAATTTGTTATTTTGCATCTGGATGTATTTGAAAATGTTGTTAAAACCACTGGAATGTAACGATGCGATGGTAAACCGTATGATTTTCCAGTTATACGACAAAAACGTTTTGCATCGGCTGGCGATATTGGCGGAAGTATTGGAAAATAATTTGGTTTTGGTAAACTGCGTGATTTACCCGTTATGCGACAGTAAGACATATCTTACAATTTTTGTTTTTTTCAAATCAATTTCAATATTTTAATCTTAAGATTTTCTTTTGCTCTATTTGCAAATGTTTATGCTGTTTGAACCAATAAAACAAAAGAATAAAATTTATTTTCGTTCACGACTCGTCTCAAAATCACTTGACCCTTTTTTAATTTTTACAAAATTTATTGTGGAACCGTTTCGTTGAGCTCACCGATCAAACTCTGTTTTCCGTTTTTTTTTCCTTCGTCTTTCTTTTCTTCTATTTCTTTCACCGTTATAAATGACTATAAACGATATCGATTCAAATGTTTTTGTATGGATTAGAAAGGAGCGTGCGTGCTCTTTGTTTGATGCGTTAACTAAGAATAAACCTTTGAGTGTTTCACATTGAGTTTGAAAGGCTTCGTACTGCAAATGTGCCGAATATTGTTACTAAACCGATTTTATACTGTCATTGATTCAACGACTACAGTTTCGTTGTGTGAATGATGATACTTTGAAATTCGAAAGCATCCGAAAGAAAATTCGTACGAGGGGAAAAAAAACATTTCATTTTGCATGTACACATGATTCGAAAATGCTTTAGAAAAGCAGCCGCTTCACACACACAAACACGAAATCATTTGTGATCGGTCCAATGTATTAGACACAATCACTTTCACACTATATCGCTGTTTTCATTAATAAAAATAAAAATGAAAACTGAAAACACATATGTTTCACTTTCGGCTTTGTTGATGAGGTTGCCTTTTGTTCCATTTTTTATCGATTCATTTCTTTTATTTTCACTTGAAATACACGTCAAAAATTTTCACATCTTATTAATATCCATCGGATCTTTCTTAAGACAAATCGCCTATTTTTCCTTCGTTTTTTTTTTTTTTTTTATTCTTATTTCTTAGCACTGTATTAAAGCACAACAAAACTCATTTTGCGAATCAGAAATTTTTTTTGATTTTGTTTTGACTTAAATCTTTGTTCCTTCAAATTTGAATAATTTGTTGCGGTTTTTTGCTGTCATCAATTGCAAACAATTCCAATATTAAATTTATCTGATATAAATGGAACTCAGTACCGCTATTCACGATCTGTTTGTTGATCCATAATCCATACGTAATATGGAGTTCGATTCGGATATGCGTATTTTTCGTTCATCTGGTTAGTTTTCCGATGGAAAACTCTCTTTCAAATTGAAACTTTTTCAAGAAGATTTATTTTCGCTTCGTTTCTCAATTCAATTCCAAAAATATAGTTATATGCGTACAGGCCACAAATGTGGATATTCGTTTTGGACTTTTCAACGCTTCATCCATCATTCAGTCAGCAAAAACGAGTTGTGTCCTGTCTGTTTGATTTATTTCTCGGTTTCACTGTCATTTAATATAAATATTATATTTGCACATGGACATAGACCAAAGTTCGGCCACTGATTATACATCATACATTTACACCGAATGAATAAATAATTGCTCATTGTTCGATTGAACACAATTTAAATACAAATTTGAATATGAATATCTCTACAGATTTACAGGTTTACAAACTGAAAACTTAAAATATCCTTGAATCAAATGAATATGATGAAAACATTTTCCGTTCATTGTTCCATTGTTTCCAATCAGAAATCCGGCTACGAGAACCGACAAGTAAAAGATTTTAGATGTTTTTGGGTCGTGACTAACGAAAAGTTGCCTGTTTTCGTTCGTTGATTTTCTTCGCTCTTTGAATTAAAATATAATTGAGAGATTTATGTGTATTATGTCAGGACGTTAACATTTTGTATATATTTTTTTTTTTCGCTACGCGAATAAAATCTTTCATTTTCGCGAAAGAGTGAAACATTCTTTTTCGCGATTGTTAGTTTTTGTTTGCTTCCGAGAAACAAACCAAATGACTGGCACATTTATTCACAATCATTTTTGTTTAATTTTGATATGAGTTTTTCGCCGGAAAAACGCTTTCAACTGATTAGTCACGTTTATTTTATCACTGAATCATCAAAAAAAAATGTGATAAATGATTCCTTATTTTCTATTTAAATTTTAAACGAATTAACTGATTCATTTTTCCTCATAAAAAAAAACAAAAAAAAACACGCACACGCACACAAACGGAACATGAAAAATCAAAAAGAATGTTCACCGTTCACTGTTCACACTACTCGATCCGATAGATAACTAAATGCATTCCATTTATTTTGGCTTACATTGAGCATATCATATCGATGTGGCATATAAGAAACATAAGGTTTTCCTGTGGCTCGCCTTTTTCCATTTCGACTAAATTAAGAAAATTCTTTTCCCTCCGGAAAACATGTAAATCGAGTGTGCGTGTGAGCGTTGTACTTTGTGCATCTAACATTGATCTCTATTTCTCTGTAGTTTTGCGCCCATTTTGGAATTTCGTCTTTGTACAGGATAAACATTTGAAATGAATCGGACGAGGTTATGCAACGCACCAACAGTAGTTGTTAGTATAGTCAGATTTTGATTTTAGTTTTTGGCTTGAAAAACCAAAGTCTCCTATGACAAAAACATTGACAAATTAAAATATTAAAATTGCCTCATATGGATCGAGCGCACAAAGTATATGCATGTTTATTAAAACGTTCTTGTTGAAAACCCGTAAATGTTAAGAATAAATGATACCTTTCAAACAATTTAAGGTTGATCGTTCAATTCACGAATTTGTAACATAAAAATAAAGACGTTTCGTTATGATGCCGAATGTGTGTGCTTTGTGTGGATGCTAGAAACAACGCCATCGCGTGCGTATTTTATCTTCTCAAATTTACTTTTTGCTCGTTTTTCATTGATTTCTTGCAATAAAAATAATTTGTATTGTAACGTATTGCACAGTGTATTTTCTAAAATTAACAGCAAAAAGAAAATAATTTACGTTTATTTGATATTTTTTTTTTTATTCGTTGATTCAACAATATTGTATATTGTGTAGTACACTGTATACATAAAGGAGACCAGAAAAAACAAGAAAGAAAAAAAATAAACAGCTGGCAATGTAAATTTGAGTTCTGTTTTGTTTGGATTTAATTTTTCTATCTTTTTTTTCATCTTTGTTTTGAATATGAAATCCAGCGAGTGCCGATGAATTAAAGTTCATCGAAATACATAATATTACAAAAATCAAATTACATAATATTACACAAAATCAGGAACTATGGATTAGAATTTGAAAAATGTGTAGCAATTGAAACTTTTGAGGGCGTTTATATGGATTCCCCTGATTGGGCGGCTCTTTGTCAGATTTTTCATTTTTCATGTCAAAATCTTAACCGACAATCGAATTGCTGATTCAACGTCGTAAGACATCGATTTATATATTTTTCAATTGTTTTATTTCGTTCCATTCGACCGATGTCGAATTCTCATCGTTGCACCATTACTAAATGCAATCGATGCGATGCGTGAATTAAAAGGAAACATCTTATAGCTTCGCCTATTTCAAGTGATTTGTTCGTCTCTATTTTTAAATATATTTTTTTGTTTTTTAAACGAATGAATGCATTTTCATGCAATGCACACTGCACACATTGTACGGTTTTAGCTTTCGTCTTTCGTTTGTTTACACAATTCAATCGCATCGATGTTATTAATTGCACAATTCACAAATTTAAGTTTCAAAATATCCACAGTAATGGTGATTTGAGCGATGAATATTGATGATTTGTTTTTCCTAGGACACAAATCATATATCCGACAAATCTTACGATTATTATTAATTTGACTGTCGGATGATTCATCATCATATGTCTATTTGCATAGTTCGAATTGCAAATAGATGCACTGGGCATTGCGTTATTCTTGTTGCTCATCTCAGTAATGATGACGGTGATCGAGGACAACCAAATGATTGGCTCATCATCATCATCAGCGACCAACCTAAATCGATCTCAACCAAATACTTATGAATGAATTCAACGCCATTAAGCAACACCTGTGTACAGTGTACACACACTGCACATTTTTAAACTCTGTTTACTGTTTCGATCATACAAAAAAGAAATCCCGTTTGGTGTACAAATACTCGATCTTTTGTCAAATAGATTCTCATTATAAAAGCTTCCGATGCTTTTTTCATTGAGTTGTGCTTTTCGAAAGGTTTTGTGACTTTTTTCACAGATGCCGGGATCGGATATATATATAATTGTATATTACCCAACAGACATATTAATGTATGCATACAAATAACTGTAAGAAAGTGCCCTATGAATCATAAATAATAATATTTGGTAGACTCACTTGTTCGGATCTCGTTTTAGTCTTCTTAAGCGTTGAACTCACTGACTTCAGCTGATCCAAACCTGCAAGTAGAAGTTTTTTTTTTCTTTCAATTTTAAATTTGAGAATTGAGGCACACTTGAATGGAGCCAAGGAAAATGATTTGATGCATGAAAATGATTCAATCCGGTTGAAATGTGCAAGTATTGCGCAACACACTCACTAGACAATGTAACAAATATTCGATTTTAAATGCAAACCAAACTCCCAGGAACATTGACGATCAAATATTTTTCGCACCTTCAATTATTATCATTAAATAAAATTCAAGCGCAACACACATAAACAGTCTGTATGCACCATATACATTACACATGCCTGAATGCACGAATATCCAATCAGTTCATTTGATCGTTAGATTCAATGTTGATTATTTTTTTATTCTTGAGTTTTTTATTTTTTTTTGCTTTTTCATTCGTTAATACCGTTTCAAATATAAAAGTGATGGTCGTGAAAATGGCAATTGTGATTGCTGAGAGGGGAAATGTTAGTTTCGATCATGCATTCAGCTCATAAAACCTGTGCCAGAGAGCACACTAATGATGTGTGTTCCGTTTACTTTTTCTTTTTTTTTCTTTTTTCGTTTTCGGAAAATCTAGTTCGAATTTGAAATGGGCCGGTTTTCAGTATTCATTACCTGTTTTCCGTTTGAAGGAAGTTGTTTGTTTATTTTGTTCGTCAGCCTTGGACATGTTGTGTATTGGTATTGAATTGATTATTAAGCAACCACTTGTTTCAGTTCATTTTTTAATTGGATTTTTGTTCACAGTCGAAAGAATATTATTCTTTTTATTGGTATTTTTTTCTTCTTTCGAACACTTCGTTGCACTTTTAACTTCTACGATCGTTTAGGAGACGTATGCTTGATAAAAAAAAATGGGGAAATATATATATTCAATGGAAATTGGATCGAGACACACATCGAGAATCGTAGAGGCATTCGAAGTCATTGGAATCGACTATTGCATTTTATTGTTCGGTTTGAATGAAAAAAATATAATTAGATTTAAAAAAAAATAATGTTGAATTGGTTTTGATGTTGAGCATGAAAGCAGTTGCAGGCACAGAAGGAACCATTGGCAATCAAATGAATGACGGTCCAAAACAATCGAAAATATTCAGTGAAAAATAATGGAAACAGCCTCAGCAACGTCAACAGCACAGGGCTAAAATCGAAATGAAAACGTGCAAACTGTTTACAATGTTAACTGTGCACACAACTCCAATTAGCCGTTTCAGCCGTTTTTACGAATAATAATAATAATTTGAAAAGCAAGGATGTTTCGAAGAAAAAAAGTGTTGCCAAATGACGACAACACAAAATTATAAACAAAATTAACGAAATGAATGCACAACGGATCTGATGCCGAAATGAACTTTCTTTGTTTTTTAATGTTATTACAAATGTAATATTATAATTGTTGCTTTTGCTTGTTGATTTTCCTTTTTCACTTAGTCAGCGAAAATGTATTAGACTCTGAAGTGCTAAATGCACATTACGAAATAGCTAAAGAACTAAATACATTCATTTCCGCATTGTATTTCGCTTTCTCAGCATCAGTGGCTCATCGCTTTCTTTCGTTTTAATATCAGTTGGCTATTTTTTTCTCTCTATCTTTGGTCGATGTGGTCGGTTGTGGTTGTTGCCGTTTTGTTACCGTTGTTAAACCGTTGACTTTTTCGAATGGGTTCGAAAATGTTCGAAAGATTGAAATGATTATTTAGTTTAGAATATTGGCTCATTGTTAGCAAATCATTTGAAAGGGTTATTGTGTTGGCTGTGTGCTGAACGAAAGTGAAAGAGCGAATCGAGGAATCGGTTGAACTAAAATTAAAAACGAATTTGCGGTTGAATCGATCATTTGTTGATCGATTCTACTGTCCATTGTTGTTATTGGATACACCCAAACAAATTAATTTTTTTTTTTTTTTTTTTTTTTTTTTGACGCATGAAACGTAATTATCGTCAATTTAATTCCGATTTATACGGATTTAATTTGAATATCATGGGCTGAATTTTGACATTTTATCCAGTTGCCTTAACGCCTGTACGACATATGTATTTATGAAGTTTGTAGCTAGTTTTTGTCACCGTCGCCATTTTCTCGCCGCATTTTGTCACTCTCGCCGATTTCTTGTCACATTTTAGGTAGACATTTTTGCTGTTAGCAAACAGAAATCGGCTAGAGTGTCAAAAAATAACAACAAATTCCCATTTCTTATTGTTGCCCAGAAAAGGGCGAGAAAATGGCGAGAGTGCCAAAAAAATAACAATGTAATTGCATTAGACACTACAAAAGAGATAATCGAAACCGATCGAATCGGCTTCTTCTTTCTTTTTATCTTGTTCAATTGTGCATCAATTTACACGCATTGCTCAGGTTTAATTCTTCAAATTCTAACACGGTGTGATTTATTGTGTGTGTTATGCATGAACAACAACATTTTTGCTTCAACCTCATTTCCGAATTCATTCGGCTGATTTTCTTTTCTACTTCTTTTTTCTTCTTCTTCTTCTTCTTTTGTTCGCAATTATTTTTTCGATTTCTTCTGTTGATTATTGTTGCTAGGTTCGCATTTCAACATGGGCCATGCAAATTTTTGCAAATTCATTTAATAGCTTAAAGGCTCCTCAATTCCTTTCGCTTATTAGTTTGTTCACACGAATGCTTTAATACTTTCAAATCAAATAACAAACAATTAATTAGCAAAAATCCGTGAAATTGTGTAGGCATCCTATTTAACAATTGATTCACGTATATGCTTATTTCATTAATTTCAAATGATGAATCCGCGGCAACGGGATCCCATTTAATTGACACCACCACTGAACGAAAAATTATCACTTTGAGAAACTTTTTCGAATGTTAATTGAAGCGATTCGAATTTTGAGATCTGAATGCTAAACATTGAAAATGCTCCAATCAAACTGATAAATATCATAAAATTTCCAAATTAATCACTATCGTCGGCACTTGGTACTTGTGTCATTGATAAAATCTCAAAATATTTATTGAAAATATTCATTCAAACCGAAAACGATTAGGCAATAATACGAATCCAATGAATGATTTCAAACGATCGAATGGCCGTTGAAAGACTGATGAAAATCGTTCGCACTTTTTTTTTTCAATTTTGAATTTTCGAAACAACGCAAATTAACTAAATAATTGGAAATACAACTGAAGTACACAGAAACCCACTGGCGAAAGCGACAAAAAAAAAAGAAGAAGCTGTTGTGTATTTGAACAGACAGCATGCGAAATTGAAGCCAGTGTTCAAAATATGTTTTAATCGTTTATATAAAAACGAACGAAATGCTTATTGAAGATTCACTATGAGAGCACAATACATACAGAGAGCTTATATCCTGATCCATATATTCAGTGAATTTACTCGCACAATTACAATTTCATCTTCATGTGGCAATCAAAAAGAGCCGACCATTCGATGTCAGTAGTTAATAATAAATGTACATACAAAATAGACAATTCAGAATACAAAATACAGAATACGATACGATGGACGAACAATAATAACGGACATTCAATGTATTGTGTGTACGATGAAAAGCCTACAGCAATCAACAATTTTCTATTTTACATATGAACGATGAACGATATATTCAATGAAAGCGCTACAAATCTAAATTTAAATTTTATCTTCAATGATTCAAAGGAGTAAAACATAAACAGAGCCATCTAATAGCAAGAGTTTTCGCATTCGTAGCCATTCAAAGCCATTCAAAGCTCATCCTTATTACAATATTTTGATTTAAAACACAGGCGTCCGATTCAAGTTCCTTCTTTAAGCTATACTAAAAAAAAAAACTTTTAAAATATAAATTATCCGGACAAATGAACTTAGATTTTTCTCCATCGTTTCGATAATATTTTAACGTTCCTCTTTTCATTACAATCCATGCAAACTTTTGATCCATTTGAAATGCTTTTTCGCTGAATATTGGGCTAGATGCAGGATGATGGCCAGTCTCTGGTTCCAAATGAGATGGAATTTTGAAAATTGATTTCATTGCAATCAATGCTAGGCTGCTAAATGGTTCGAACATTTTGGACGAATTTTTATAATTTTTAAAATACTAGAAGGAGAGGGAGTGTTTGTGCATGGAATCGGACAGTATCGAAGTCCGACGAACACAGACAAAACACATGCCTACCAAATTATAATGGGAAATTGGTTTCAATTGCTTATTCAATTTGGCGAGCCAAAATGAGTCAGGTTCACTGAATATTCGCGCTTTTGATTGAAATCAACAAGAATGCATTACGTTTCCTTTTTTTTCTCATTGGCTTTGAATTGAATGAAACCATCGTCAATTGAGCCCATAGCCCATTGAAGAATATATCCGTTGATCACTAATTATTATATGACCGAAGAGCGCCTATAGTATGCCAATATAAATAAGCTGAAGATTGAATCGATATAACAAGCTCTTACGATTCAAGATTTTTTTCCGTCATTTTTCTCAATGTTTGTTTGTTGTTTTCTAATTTGCTCATCTCATCATCTATCGTTTCTTTGCTCTTCTTTGATTTATTTTTTCTATCGTAAATTACGTGTGTGTGTGTGTATGTAAGTGTCCACGGAAAAGTTAGCCGTTAATGTACAGCAACTTTTCACAAATGAAATATTTTTGTCTCGTGACTTCACACATATTTATGTGAACGAGCAGCTCTTTAATAATTTCTATTTTAGAGTTTTCGTATCATTTCCACCAGTTTTGATGTGATCCTCGATCTAAAACCAACCACACAAATAAAAGAGATCGTTTTTTGCTGTCGGTCGATCTTCCTTGCGCGTATGATTCGTTTTATTTGTCAACTGAAACACACACAAAAAAAAAACAAAAACAAAAACAAAAAAACAGAAAAGAAAAGAAAAGAAAAAATGTGAAGAAATAGCAACAAAATTGAACACAAAAAGAAACATTTCGATGAAACAAAAATAGAAGAAAAGAAAAACAGTTCGATTTGTGAACGTCGCGATTATGAACAAATCTGTGCACCGTTCTGAATGCGTACCTATTTAGATATCTATAACGAGTGATTCCGAACGCTTTGGTGAATTTTTGAATTCAAATCAATTGGTTCGATTGCGAATGCAATCGAATCAAAATAAATTCCAAATGCCTTAAAATTGGCTTCATTCAACTTTTAATAAATTTTTTTTTTTTTGTTTATCTTCGACCGAAAATTTGAATTTCAAACGGAAAAAGAGTAGAAAACAAAATACACAAAGAAAAAAAAAGATCAAATAAAAATCGATCACATTGCGTGATCATCAATGACGGTGTTCAGAACATTTACAAAGACTACAGTGGATTCGATATTTTATTGGAAAAATGTTAGTAATTAATGGCTCCAGTTAATAGTTGTGTGATTAATAAATTATTATTTATCGGAGTGTAT
Organism: Mayetiola destructor; assembly: GCA_000149185.1. NCBI lineage: Eukaryota > Metazoa > Arthropoda > Insecta > Diptera > Cecidomyiidae > Mayetiola > Mayetiola destructor. The sequence goes on along the minus strand of GL501537.1, from coordinate 1,852,792 downwards.
TTGTTGACTGAAGTGTCCTTACAAATACATTTGAAAACAATTCAAATTCGAAGAATAAAGTGTTGAGTTTTTGCATGTGTGCGTTTGAGTGAATTTAATGGGAAATTATGCGAAATCTATCATTTCAAACAAAAAGGATGTTTATTTTTGCTATTCAAATAATAATTCGATTCAAAGCATGTATGAATGATGATTTCAATTGGGAGATTTGAATCAAAGCAATAAAAAAAAAAAGACAAGAGAAGAGAAAACAGTAAATATTTCATGAAATCCGTTTTTCAATGAGAATATTTGAATTTGTAGTTATTTTTAGATGATGTGAATGCCAGTCAAATATTTGTAATTATTATGTGTTGCGCAAATTTGTCATATACATTTGGCTAATCCACTTTACAGAATGCATTTTGGTCTGCTTGTAGTCCATTTGCTGGATTTTAGATTGGAACTTTCACCAGGGAAATTTCGTCCTTGTACAAAACTCAAGTTCTATCTCATTAACAAGGACTGTCATCAAATTAATCCAATTCATTGTATTTCTTTCTTTGTTTTGTTTTATTTTTTGAATTTCTGTAGATTAAAAAAAGAGGATCATTGGCGACCAAGTACAAAAGGCATTTGCCTCAGATAACTCTCGTAGCCAACATCGGCTGCAATCAACGGCCATCGGTAAAATACAATAACTATTTCATTAATTTAAATCGATTTTCAAAAAAAAAAAAAAATTAAAAAAACGAACAACGATTTCCTTATTGATGTTTCAGTTGATTGCCATTCAGTAAACCAGCAAACATCTGAAGGAGCAAAAAGTGAGTGAAAGATTTTTCTTGTGAATGAAACTAAAAGTGTTTTTTTTTAATCAAAATATGAAAAAAAAAAAAAAAGAAGATTGTCATACGATGAGTAATTTTGATCGTCATAATGTCAACAACAAAACACAACTCATAGTCTGAATCAAAACATTCGATATTTTCGGCTATTGCGTGTGGTATTCGCATTTGGCAATCACATTCACAGTCCGTCAGCTATGAGGCATTTGATAAACATATTATTCATTATTTTTGTC
>GL501537.1:1804967-1827814 GCA_000149185.1 Mayetiola destructor | reverse complement strand
TTGAACAACAATTCAAAGAATTTCAATATTATTGTAATTGAGTGGCTCAAACATATCGAAATAATGACAACGACACCAAATGCCAAAAGAGATAATTCATTTCTAATTACGAATACCGTCGAAACTCAATTCAGCAAATATGAGTGGAGTCAGGCAGGCGGGCAAGCATACATGGCCAAATGAACAGTTTCATAGCATTTCATAGTAGTTAAGCCGACTTAATCATGTTGTGCCACTTTAAATTCATCCGTTTCATGTTTAATAATTCAAATAAAATGAACAGAACGTAACGAAAAAAAAAGAAAATGAACGTTTTGCCAAATTTTGTATATTCCGAATTTAGATATAATATACATAGGACCAAACATAACCAAACCAAACCGGAGTCAATGTATCAGTGCTGGATGATATGTTTTATATTTGCAATGAATGAATGAAATCAATGGACAAAAAAAAAAATTGTATGTATAGCCATGTATGAAATGCATGTTTTCCGTAAACGATACGCCAAACAGTGGTGGTAACGCATTCAATTCTAGTCAAACGATGCGGCTCTGAATGAAACATCAGAAAAAATAATAGTAATAATAGTTTGTGACTAAAAGCGTTTGGCATTCGAAAAAACAAAAACCAAAATAAAAAAAAACATGTCATGTAAGTCGGTGGTCGAAGGGAACCGAGAATAAAGCTTACTGATAAAACTTACGAGTTACGAATTAACAGAAATTCGATAAAATTATGTCAACGGATCCAGACGGTTTGTCGTTTAGGCTTGTGACTTTGCGATAAAAATGTTGTTGTGTGCAAAAAAAAAAATTCCATTTACAATTTGGAATTTCAAATTTTTAATTTGCACTTTGATAACCGTTCAGTAGTGGTATCGTTACGAGTGTGAAAAAGAATGAAGACGACCAAAAAAAAGAAAAAAAAGAAAAAAAAATTTCTCCAAAAAAAGAGCACACTTCGATATCATTACATAATTTTGCAAAATAAACAATTCTTTCAAGTGTCGTTTACATTTGTCATAATTTTGTTCGTTTGTTTGGTTTGGTTGAATTTAGTATGGTTTTCATTCAGTGAATCATGTGTTTTTTTTCTCTCGATTATCTCATTTGTGGGTGATTTATATAAATGATTCAGCATCAGTGGCATTGGCTCCTAATTTGTTCATATCAAGTATAAAAAATATTAAAATATTCGATGTTTGTCCCATAAATTGTCGTTACTCCAGCAGATGAGGTGACATTTATTCATGCGATTGTATAGCGGTACTTACATATAATAAGTTTACCAATTTTTAATACTGATAGTTTGACATGTATAATAAATATTTGACGAAAATAAGTTGAATGTTGAATGAAATATATCTAAAACATAGATCATATATGTTCATACACATTGAGTACATCTAAAATTTGTGCTATGTGCATGAGGAATAAGCGCTTCATTTATCGAGATCACGGTGTATCCGAAAACGCATTGAACATATTCCATATAAAAAAAATTGAATAAACGAACGAATGAACGAACGAACGAATGAATGAACGAGAGGATTAATGATTCTTGAAGTTTTGTGACTGCGATGCAGTCTCATCGTATTGTCGAACGTTTAACGTCAAAGCGCATATGAAATGGAACGAAATAAAAAATAAAAAATGGTGGTGAAATGAGACAACAATTGAAAAGAAATTCATGTATACAAATACCACAGCAAACACCATTAAATTTCTTCATCGTCTTCATTTTTTTCCCGAAGCATTGTTGTGTGATTTATTATTGTTTTGTTTCTCAAAACTCATGACTAACAGCTTGCAACTGCACAAAACATTAGCACTTCGAAAGGGAAGATTCATTCTTTGCATTTCCAAAAAACATTATTACTTGTAGTAATAATAATTATAATAATAAATATTATAATTTGACATAAATTAAACACAAGCACATGATGTTGCATTGATTCATCCATTTTTCGGCCTGAACTTATTGATACAACGTTTTGCTTTGCTCATAAAAATCTAAAATTTTGAAGTGATATAATGGCTCTGATGTATGTATATGTCGGCATTCTACTTTCGTTTTGAGATCAATATTTTTAGTATCGGCCAATGGCATTCATAGCCAAAAAAAAAAGAAAAAAAAATCGAACACATGAATTGCATGGGGCAAACATTTTAAAATTTCATGGCAATTTGAAAATTAATGCAAATATTAAGTCTGTTTGGGGAGGGGAGGGGAGACTTAGGTCTGTTTTGAAGGGCACACAGTATGCATTTGCTTATTTATTATTTGTTGTTGTGTCTTATGTATCTCATTCGATGAAACAAAATCGAGCAAATAGAATGAAAAGAATGTTTATGACAAAAGGAGAGAGCGAGAGAGCGAGAGAACGAGAAAAGAAAGAGAAAAGAAAGAGAAAAGGGAATAAAATGTAACAATGACTTCTTCATTGAGATCAGAGAATGTCAGTTCAAAACGAGATGAAGTAAAGAATTGAAACATTTCAAACATAACAAACAAACAATTGTTAATATGTAATAATTGTCTCTCTCTCTCTTTTTCTCATTTTCAACAATGCTCATTTTTTGTATTCATTGAATACAATTCAATGTTTAAGCATTTTAAATATGACACAATGGCACATGTGATCTGAATACTGAACAAACATTGTATACCGTAAGACATTGATTGACCAGCATCTTATCGTTGAAAACATTTCAACGCCCTCACATTTATCATCGATTGAATTGCGTTAGTGCGTTGCAACACCATGGCTTTTAAGTTGGAATTATTGTTATTGATTGATTTGTAATTATTTCCAATCGAACTGATACTTTGACGATGGAATTCATTCGAATGTTGATGAGTTGATTGTGACTCATCCCAGAAGCACTCTGATATTTTGAAACTGATCGATCAAACCTCAAAGTTTATAGATGTGAGCGTTTGCATCAACGATGCATATTATGAAAATATGTTGATAACAATATAAATGCACTTTAATCATTTCATAAGGAGAGCTAAAGTGGCCTGAACCATTGTCAATTGCAAGGAGGATATTGTTTAGGAATTTCAAGATTATTGTTGACATCAATGGGCCGTATGTTCAATGTTTATGTGTACGTGACATGATAATTTGCCTTAATTAGATTCTACAGGAAATTGTCAGTGAAATCGTTCGATAAATAAATTCAAAATAAAAGTACATTGTTTTATTGTACACAATACATTATTCCAAAATTCGTTCGAAAAAATCCATAAATGAATTGAATCTATCTAATTAAATTGAATCGTCATCATTTGGATTTTCCATTGTGCAAAAATCATTCGACATTCGTTAGTAAATAATTTGGCAAGCGATGGCAAATGGTGAACCATAAGCTTGAAATGAAAATGAAATAATGCTGGAATGAAGAGAGAGAAAAGGAAAAATCAATATCAATTAGAATTTAATATGGTTTGCATTTTCTTTTTCTTTTTTTTTTTTTGTTTCGGTAGGAAAAACCATTCGGTCGATCCATTTCCGTTTGCTATGCCATTTGCTATCTATATGTTAATCATTAATTAGCAATGGATTGGGAAACCTAGAAATAGAAAAAAAAAGAGAGCCGAACGCATAGACACACCAATCCATCGAATTGAATCGACTCAAGTCTATCGAATCCATTTGCCGAACATTGAAATGAAATTCTTGCGAAAGCGAAAAGTGGCAATTGGTCTTCCGTTTGATTGTTGTTGTTGAGTTTTCGTTATCATCGCTGAAAATAGTTTTGTGTTACGAATAGAATTTAAGCTGGAGATTGAATGCATCAAAAGCAGTTGCTTGTGATTTGCGAATATCAAATACATTTTCCCTTTCATTTCCAATCTTTTTAAAGCGTGAAACGTTTCATGTTTCAATGTATGAACTACTTTTACTACTTACTAAAGACCATTCATTTTGTCATTATTCCTTTGCCCTACTTTTATAACAAATCAGATTTTCCCGTCCCGGATGGAATAAAAAAAAAAAGAAAAGAAAAACAAACAAAAGGAATATGGAGAGTTACGAAGGCAAAAAAGCGTTCATAAACACAGCGTTACGCTCGGCCGGTGTTTGAGTTCCACCGTGACGACGATGATTAGTATGCATACCTTTCAATCATTGTCGTGGCTGTTCGTGTTGTTGCCGATTGCCGATGATTGTTTTTAGCTGTTTTTGTTGAATTTGTTTATTCACAATTTAAAACGATGCGATTCTAATGCTGTTTAATGCTTATTGTCTTGGTTAAAATATTGAAAAAGTTTTTTTTTTTCAATATAAAAATAAAATCTTCTCAGCGGTAATTAATTGCTTTATTATTCATGAAGTGAAAGAGAGTAAGAAAGAAAGAAAGAAAGAATGTGTTTATGCGATTAACATAATCGTCATCAGTTGCCCTCTGATTTTTGATGTTCCATATTCGTTGGAATGCGCGTGCATGCAACGAATAGCGAATAAATTTGAAAGCTGAAAAATGATTGAAATTATGATTTATGCAAGCTGCAAACTCATTGTATGCATATGATGATATCTTGGCTTTGTTCACAGACCATCATCATGTTTTCAGTTTGCAGTTTGCATATACGATTCGAACCAAAAAAAAAGAGAAGACATGGATGTTATAAATTGAATTTACACTCATTTTTAGGCAAAAGCGCAAGCAAAAAAAGAAGAAGAAAAGCAACGATTTATCATGTTACGACATTCACATGATATGCACCAATTTCCCTTAATTGTCATTCGCGTTCGCGTTCGCATTCGCACAAAATTTACAATTTAAATGACATTCCAAGTGCATAACTAATAAGCAAACGTTGAATGTATGTTTGGCTGGGAAATTTGTTGGTTTCGCTACGGTAATAAAAAAAAAAACAGGAATTGAGTTACTGTTAAACTGTTTCTATTAATATTGCTATCATCATCAATTAGACGTAACCCTCATGTGGTTACGTATAAATAAAAGAAAACACATGACCATCGTACATAGGCAATCAATGTATGAAAAACAAAAAAAAAACAAACATTTTTATTGAAATAATAGTCGTGGCACAACAAGTTTTTATATTGTACATCGTTCGAAAGAGCAACGAAAAATGTGATTTGATTAGTTGTTGTGTTTTGGAGTAATAACCGATGGTGTTTTCACCGCTTCAAATCTTTCCACTGTTTTTTCATTGGCAGCATCAATCGCATCATAGTTAGCATTGTAATAATCATCAACGGTTACATATTTTGCACCTCCATAAAAATCAATCAAAACAATTACTTCAATTTCCAATTTACAAAAATAGAATTTGTGCTCTTTGCGCCATTCAATCGATGCTGGATGCCGATCGGTGAACCATTCATCGGCCTGACTATACTCAACGCTACTGTCATTCAATTTTACAATGTGACCGGTTATAATGGCACGTGCACATGTTGGTTCCATTGTATCACGGCCCGAATTTGTACATGACAAATCTTGATCTTCGGTGAACATTGCGGTCAATGAATTATTTTGTTTTAAATCTTTGCCCGTAAAATCCAAATCGGTTAACAAAAAATAAATGTGACCCGATGATTTAGCATTTAATGCACTATCGGCAATCGATTTAACATTCACCATTGGAAAGCCTTGAATTGTTGATAATGTTGATATTGTTCCCATTGATGTCCAATTCGATTTGTGAACCAAATAACGTACCATTTTTGCATATTCTTTGTGAGATGGCCGATTTGATGAATTCACTTGGGCAACGGATTTCTCAACGAATATGATTGACACAATAACCACAAATAAATTTCGGATATTTTGATTTAATTTCATTTTATTGATTCTTACACAGTCTCTTGAAAAATTTAATTTAAATGCCAAAATCGATTATTGACAAATGTATTTGAATAGTTTTCTGGCTACCGATAAGTTTGATATGCGATCAATTGAAAAGAAAAAAAAAAATGATGAAATTGACGTTGTTTGTTCCTCAATGGAAATAATAATTTAATTTAATTCAAGTTGAATTGATGCATTAACGTATTAATGTTCCGAAGCACTCGAACGAATTCCAAATGACAAATGTCAGCAAATCCAATTGGAAATGAAATTGCTATGGCGTACGATTGAATGGTAGAAAGAGAGCTATAGCATTTCGTTTGTATATGGTTAAAGGTCAATATTGAGTCGTTTACGATTTTAAGTGTTTTGAATAATATGTTGTAAATATATCAGTCGATATCAGTGGCATAATATAATTTCAATTTCGTTTCCTTATTTCGGCATTGCGAATAATAATGAAATTGAGTATTGTCACGTCGGACGGCTTATCAGGGCATGATACATTTATTAAATAGAGATAAAAAAAATAGATTCACTTGACATTGAACATAAACATATGCGGCAAAAAATATTTACAAAAAAAAAAACGCGTCGCTTAACTATGATTATGGAACCAGAAATTTATTCACATCATAAATTTTAAATAATCAAACTAACAACTGTCTATTTTCGATTCACCAAGTGATTGAATTGAAAACTGACATGAAATGAAGATAATGCTCTGCGGACTGCATAATTTGAGGTCATTTTGTGTAGCGTTCAGCATTATATTTTCGTCATGATAACTTTCGATTTCAACAATGATTTTAAATTTTTTTAATAGGATTAATAGTAATACAATAGCATTTAGTAATATGTTCACCGATCTGAAGAACGGCCTTCTTCGAATACAAGAAATAGCTCATCTCCTTTTTTTTCTCTCTCTCTTTTAAATTCGCTTCGCAGATAGCCATATTGACGTCATAAAGTGTGTAACATCAAAATGGGGAAATTGCTGTCGAAAATCTTTGGCAACAAAGAAATGCGTATACTAATGCTTGGTCTGGACGCGGCTGGTAAAACAAGTATCCTTTTTTTTCTGAAACAGAAACATCAAAAGCACATGCTGCTATTAAAACAAATAATCATTTTTCGATTTTTCTTTTCATTCATGCATTCATGAATATAAATAAATATTTTTTTTCCTTAATCTGAAGCAATTTAACTGTCATTCGATAGCCATTTTGTACAAGTTAAAATTAGGTCAATCGGTAACCACAATACCAACAGTCGGATTCAATGTAGAAACTGTAACATATAAAAATGTTAAATTTAATGTATGGGATGTTGGTGGACAGGACAAAATTCGGCCGCTGTGGAGGCATTATTACACAGGCAAGTAATCTTTTACAACATTTCATGCAAGAAATTAATTCTTGATTTCATGTTTATAAACAATTTATGTCAATTTGAATAAAAAATCTCTACTTTTCCTATCGACAGGTACGCAAGGGCTGATATTTGTTGTTGACTGTGCGGATCGAGATCGCATAGATGAAGCTCGAACTGAACTACATAGAATAATCTGATATTTGTTGTTGACTGTGCGGATCGAGATCGCATAGATGAAGCTCGAACTGAACTACATAGAATAATCAATGATAGAGAAATGCGTGACGCCATTATTTTAATATTCGCTAATAAACAAGATCTGGAAGACGGTAAGCAAATGTGAAAATTGAATTTTTTTTTGTCCGTTTTGCTCATTTAAGCTGTGCAACGAACACTTTTGTTTGTGTTCGTGGCGATCATGAACGAACGCGAATAAATTTTTAAACTATTATTATTTTTTTCATTTAATTTTCAATTTTTTCTTTTTCAGCAATGAAACCACATGAAATCCAAGAAAAGCTCGGTTTAACACGAATTCGGGATCGAAATTGGTATGTTCAACCGTCATGCGCAACATCCGGCGATGGACTATGCGAAGGCCTAACGTGGTTAACATCAAATCACAAATTATGAGAATAAATTTTATGCCGAATTTCTAGCCATCCGAAACAAAATCAAATAAAAAATATTTACTAAAAATGATTACAACATTAAAAAGAACACAATACACAGCTCCACATACACGTACACTCCGATCCGGATGAATTGCATTTATTTAAATTCATAGATAAAGCAAAAAATTTAAAATTAAATAAAAAAAAAAAAATTATGGAAATTAAATTTAATAAGAAATTTAATATGTTAAAGTCACAATGTTGATCGTGCTGATGTCGTCGTTTTAGAGGCCCTTTTCAACATTCATCACTATACCATCATAAGCTGCCACACATAAAATTCACATAACAACAACAACAACAGTAACCAAACAATCAACCATCGGATTTATAATAATTGTATTTGTGTCGACACATGTTTAAAATTTTACATGAAACGAAATCGAAATTTTCAAAAGAATTCAAAACACAAAAGAATCAAATTTATAAAAAAAATGGGCCAAACAGATGAGCATCAGAGAAATTAGGAATTATTCAATTTACGGAACAGAGGAAATTGCAATGAAAAAATTCAAAACCAATTGCAAGAAAAATGAAAAGAATTTACTTAACGAATGTAATGCAAAATTAACGCAACGAAAGAGCAAACAACAATCGATGAAATATAACAATACTTTTGCACATAAACATTGTGATAAATAGGAAAATTTAGAGCTCAATCAGGATAATGGCTATTCAACTGGTCGGTTGACATAGATTTTCCTCTTTCTCAATACATTTCGACAGAAAAAAAAAATGTGTTTTTTTTTTCGTTGAACGAAAACAAACAAATTGTCAATTTTCTTCAATAACAATCATTGGGAAAAATCCAATGAAATGAATTTAAATGTAAAATTTCCTCCAATTGCGACACATACACCAACATATACACACACAGAAGAAACAAATAGTTTTATGAATTATTATTATTTTTTGTTGAAAACGTTCCTCAATGCAAAAAGCCATTACGGACTCCGTGAAACCATTGATTTTGAAACGAAATTTAAAATATTCGTTTTGAGCTCTTATTTTCATTTAATATTGTATTAATATTATTTTTTTTTCTTTCGTTTGTTTCTGTTTTAATCCATAAAAAGAAAATTAAAATTAAAAAACTCGGAACATTCTCTTATTTGTGTTCGCATGTTCTCTTATTAACTGCAAACAGAAAAAAAAAAGATGCGTTATAGAAATGAATTTTAAATTAAGCGGAGTTCTTTATTAGTCGACAAATTACATAGCAAAAAAAAAAATGATGAAAAATAAAAAGAAAAAAAAACATAATTCAATCAAATAGTTTATATTGTGAAGAATGAAGAATCGGTGCGTTGATCGGACCACTGGCACTTTAGAGAATAATAAATAAACAATTTATGCAACAAAAAAAAGAAGAAAAAAAAACAAAGATATGGAAATATTGTATTAAATTCAAATCTAAAAGTCTAAAATGGTTTCGGATTGAAGGTTTATACAGAGCCTTACAAACATTTAAATCCGAAAAATCGAACACAATAACATTTCCAAATCTAACAAAATTGATTGAAGAGTATTAGAAATTTAGAAATTTAGTTTCCTTTGCATTTTTCAAATGATTTCCGTCTCAATTTATCGTTTAATGTATAAAATGAAAAAGAAAATAACTTTGAACAAATTACGAGGTATTTTTTTTATTGATTTTTTGTTTATTTCGTCATCAAAACAGACACTTTCCTCCAACGGGCAATTAGAGCCATAAGGCATAGAATATTCATTTTCGACAACATCATTTTCGATGAAATGATTACTAGACCGGGCTGGCTCAGGAGGAGAGCAAATTCTCATGATCATTACAAGTTCGAGGCCTCGGAAATATAAACAATTTCTGAGCGTTGAACTCTATTATTATAAGTCGAAGTCTTGGTTAACGTATTTTGATTCGTTGAAAATTAAAATTCATGGGTCACTGCAGTTGAGACAACTTTGTGTGAATTTCTTGCAAGCAGATATCGTTCGAAAAATTGGCGAAGTTTGCTATTTCGTCAATATGGACTTATCAAAATGTATAAAACGTCAAAAGCCAAATTTAAATTAAAAGAAAAAAAAACAATATTTATTTTCGTATCTCGTTATTAATTGAAAAACCAACTATTTCTAAATAAAAAATCACATTTCATTAAATGAACATCGAAACTCAAAAAATAACTAAGTTCATAAGCGAAAAAAAATGAAACGTGATTTTTTATTTAGAAAATAGTTGGTTTTTCAATTAATAACGAGATACAAAATAAATATTGTTTTTTTTTTAAATTTAAATTTGGCTTTTGACGTTTTATACATTTTGATAAGTCCCTATGGAAAAAATAACAAACTTCGCCCATTTTTTGAACGATATCTGCTTACACAACATTTGCTCGATATTCGCACGAAGTTGTGTCAACCGCAGAGACCAGTGTTCCCAATTAAAATGAGAATTTAATTCGAAAATTTAGGAAAATATGCAAAACAAATGGTTTTGTTTACGAATTGAAAGAGACAAAATGTATTATAATAAAGTTCGAAGAGAAAATTAAATGATACAAAAATTAAAAGAAAAAAAAATAAAATAAATAAATAAAATAAAATGACATAAAATGTGAGCATTTATATTATTTTTATTTGGAAAGATTGATCGTTGGCGGTAAGTTAAGATCATCTAGCATGTTCATCAGTATAATAAAGAATTTCTTTTTATTCCAATAGAATATAAAAGATTTAAGGATTAAAAGAAACTTTTCCGCACTGTTTTTATGATTTTTGGAAGTTCCTGAATTAATTGATGCTTTGAATTTTTTATTTTCTGAATGAAAGCAAGGGAAACACTTGTACACAGAAGCCGGGAGTTTTTTTTTTTCATTTTACACAGTACTGAAATATGACAGCTGCAGCAACACTTTTTTGGTTCCATAGCTCTACTACCGAGTTTAGTTTGGCAATGTATCATACCAAGCTTTAGAATCGTGGAATGTTTGTTTGTTTGTCTCAGACCTAACATCATGCATGGCAGCTAGTAGAGCTGTCCACGAACCTGAACAGTTCGCGAACGTTCGTTATTTGAAAAATATTCGAAAAATTTCATTTTTCACTAATCCAAAGGGGTCGGATTTTTTTTTCTAGACATCTTTTCACCCAAACGCATATTGAATATTTCTCTGGGGATCAATTCAGCTTATTCAATGATGAATAATGAATGATGAGTAATGTACGTCAATAACAAGACAAATAAATAGATGTCAGAAATTCACTTTAAGGTTGCATAAATAACAAAGAGTAATTGTGAAAAAGATGAGTAATGTATCACTAAGTATCATTGAAAAATTCGGCTTTTGAAAGAAAGCCATCAATTATGTATTGCATTCACATAACAATAATATACAATATAATTGGCATTAAATATTCACAATCGTTCTTTTAATGTTTCAATTTCGAGTTAATTTCAACCCCCAGCCCCTCATAATTGTAGTGTTTGCGAACTGTTCGGCAAATGTTTGCGCACTGTTCGTGTTCGGCAAATTTTGTTCTGAACGAACACGAACAGTTTTTCCGAACATTTTACGAACACGCACGAACACGAACAGCAAAAATCATGTTCGTGGCCAGCTTTAGCAGCTAGAGCTCCGAAATTTTGAAAAAAATATTTATTATGCCCATACCTCGCGATATGTTTTTTATTTTGGGGCTAGTACTCCAGAAAGCACGGTTTCTAACATAAGTGCTTTTGTATAGAAGAAAATTATATAGAGAATCTCAATCAAATCAATATTTTTCGAAAACCAAATCTACGATTTTGTTTGAATTTTTACAGGAGACGAAGTTTTTAATAGCACTGAGATTTTATAATGCTGGGTCAATCTCCTGGAAGTTAGCTCTAGTACAGCAAATGCTGAGAAATCATTTATTCTGGCATTTAAATCTAAAAAATTCGAAAGCCAAACCTACGATTGCGTCGCACACCAAGATCATTGATAACAAGCAATCCGATTGGAACACGTGGGAACTACTTCGCAGTGAAAGCGTTTACAAAAACACATTCCATTCTAAAACGATCATGAGAAACAGATGGAATTGGCAAGAATAATACATGGATATTTGAATGGCTCAGAATAAAAATGGGCCTTTTCAATTTTGTTCAGGAAGAGTAGAACATAAATTGAATGTGCCATAAGAGTAGAACATGGAACAAATGCGCCATAAGAATTGAACCTGGGCTGGGCATACATGCGAACGCAAACACTTGCATTAGAATTGTTCGCAATTGTTCATCGATGTGTTCACTTCGCATTCGCAATAATTTTGTTCACGAACAAGTGCAAACTGCGAATCGCAATGTTCGCGAACTTGTTATTTTTATTATGCATTTCAATGGTCGTTAAAATCAATTTTTGTTTAGTTTTGGTTAGAGAAAACCATTTTTGAATGAGGTTTTTTTTTTTAGAATTGTAATTTTAAATTGATGCGAATTCGAATGCGAATGCGAGCGAGCGAGCATGCGAACAAACCGAATAAAGCCAAGAGCCAACTATTCAAATAATGATCAATAAATTTCATTAAATTTACTTCATAAAAAATGTTTCTGTCTTTTTTTTAATTTTGTGTATCATTTTTTTCCTATTTCAATTATACATATCATGAATATAGCCGTTTGTAACCACTTTCATTGCATTTTAACACCAAAAACCAATTTGAATTGATTTTCTTAAACGAAAACGGATTGAAATCTGGTTTTTATAAACTTGCTCTTTTTCAGAATAAAAATCAATCGTAAAAAACGAAAAGGACATTTTTATGGTCTGTAGCATTCTAGTAGAATGTAGTTGTAAAGAGGAGTTTGCACACACATCGAATAGTGTTAATATTTCGCTTTTTACTTTTTGCGAACATTCGAGCATTTGCATATAAGATCGCATTAAGAATCACTCGGAAAAGCTTAAAAATTCACAAAGGATCAATTTTCTTCGTTTACTTATCTGATTTTTATGTTGGATTTAACGGAAATTCAAATGTTAAACGGAAACGAGAAGCATGGAAATTTTGACATTTCGTGGCAAGTTAACCACAGTAATCACAGTTTCGCACTGTTTGTAAACAATGCGAATTTCAGCTATAATCGTCAAGCAGTTTTATATGTGATGTGGGAAGTGAGTGAGTGGTATTGTTTTTTTTCTTTGTGTGCAAAGGACTTAGTATCATTTTATTCAATTTACACATCATTTAATAAAATAATTCTGTCTGGTTCACACATTCCAGTCTTCGAGCTTCATCAAACTGAAAATTAAGAACAGTTCATTTTTTTTTTTTTTTGAAGTGCGAATTCTCCAAAATACGGGCTCTTAATTTCAACAAAATAATGATGTGGATTACTAACGTTGATTATTATTATTATGATTCATTTGTTATTACATCTATCAATAACTCCGAATAGAAACAAATGCATACATTTTCGAATTTCAAAAAAAAAATTCCAATAGAAATACAATAGTAATTGAAATGTATAAAAGGCAATGTGTGGTTCTATAGGACCATCAGTTGCTTGTTTGATTCGAAATTCGGATCGTTTGGCAGTAAAGGATTCCATTTTCAACAATTATAAGTGCAAAAATGAGTTTTACGCACAGCTTGGCTGTGATCCTGATTATATTCGAAGGAATTGTAAGTACGTTATTGATATATTTGTCTTCAAAATGAAAACAACCTTATTCTCACAATTAGATAATCCAATGTGAATGTGCTGGGGATCAAACCTCACCGAATGAAATACCAAATGCACCAATCAATGATATCAAAGGAGTTCCATCAAATTTTCCAAGTGATTTACTTGAAATGATTTTCAGTAAATATGATTTTGCAACAATAAAAAAAGCCATAGAAGAGAAGTTAGTGCAACCAAATTACGTATTAATGAGTAGAATATTACAAGATTATATAATTCGAGTTGCACCAGAGCTTACGGGTAAAGTCTTCGAATGTCATGAACGTGGCGACTCATTCCTGGAAATTAACAGCTATGAAAAAGTTGAGACATTTTTCAAAAGATTTGGTGACACTGTAAAGAAAATCCAAATTTGGTACGATAGTGATGTTCGGCGCAATAAAATTAACAACGATGTTATCGAAAGATGTGCAAAAAATTTACAAGAGCTGCGAATCCATATCTCAAATGATGAAATATTTCGGAAAGATACATCAAATGAAGAAAATAAAATTATTTTTCCCGAAGTGAAAAATTTTCAAATTATGGGTCCTAGAAGTCGAAATGAAGTCAAATTGAATTTAATATTCCCAAAACTTGAATCTTTCAAGCTGGATGGGATTGTAGCCGGTATAAATTGCTTAGCAAATGTGACGACATTGAAAGAACTAACGCTGCACTACAGTTTGATACCAGAACATCTACTTGATGATATTTTTGCAAATAATGGTGGCATGTCAAAGATATGTCTGTACAAGCCCAATAGGGCAGAGACGATGCAGTCGATTGCAAATTTTCTGACAAAGCTAAAAACACTTGAAGTTGAATTTCCTCGTAAAAACTTTATGGTTCGAACAAACAATAACCCAGTATATGAACTTCTATCAGTGACCCACTTCGTTATTGGTTTCTATCAAATTGACGAAGACATTGGAATTGGAAATTTTTCATTTGATATGCCAAACCTGAAAAAGCTTACTTTGAGTAAATACCAAACTGATAATCGATTCCTTAATTTTATCAAACAATTCAAGAATTTGAAAATAGTGGAATTTACAATAACAAAAGTCAATGCCGTAAAATGTATTCAAAATTTGCAACACATTGAAGAATTCACGATAATTTTCTTTGTAAAAGAATCCGTTTCCGTGGACAAAATGTTCAAAAACTTGGATAAAACATCTGAATTGCAAACATTAAATTTCGTAAATGTTGATGAATCAAGTTGTAAATATTATGAAGATAATATGAAAGAAATCAATAATCAATTGCAAATTTTGGCGAAACCAACATGGAAACTATCACATGGGGAACAGATTGGGACAGCTAAAAAATTCTTGTTGTTTGAACGCGAGCCATGCATATGCGAGTCTTACGAGAATTAACTAAGTTTTTTCTTACAATGTTTGATTTTAACATTTATTTGATTACTCAAATTAATAAAAAAAAAAACAAGGCTAAAAATGGGCATTCGATGGATATTCGTTATTTGTTATTTGAAATTGTCATATTTTACTTAAAATTTATTTATTATTGATATTTGTAAGTTATAAGAAATGAATAATAATATCAATAATCTACATCATTATTTTGTAGATATTTTTACTATGTATTTTGACGAATTTGCACTTAAAAAAAAAACGGATTGTTCTTGAATTTCAGTTTGATGAAGCTGGATGAGTGGAATGTGTGAGCCAGACAGTATATTTAATCGATCTCTTAGGGGCATAGTCTAATGTGAACATGAGCTGGTTCCAATACTTGCCGAAATTCCAATAAAAAACAATTTGTCAACTAGTGTTCATTCTTTTTCTGCGTATAAATTCCGACAAAAACAAAAAATTATTACACTGTTGTTTCTTATATTTTTCTTCTCCATTTTTATCGTTATTTTTGCTCCGACAAATTAAATCATAAATCGTCCATATTCATGAGACCGTTTGATGGGGAAAAAAAAACTTTCAATACGTTTGGAAACTTCTGCATTTACGTGCAAATAATAGGTACATATCGTTGCAGTAGGCCTTCTTAAGTAAATTTTTTACATCACATTATCGTATTTTTATAAGCTGTGTAATTTGTCAACTTTCTGATCATTAACGTACATCATTCCCTCGAAATGTGGAATATTTTTTCTCACAGCTAAATGTTGTGAATAAGTTTTCGATTCGTACCATAGTAATTTTTCCCCTAAAGAATTTCTGACAGAAAAATAAAAATATAAGTTTTTTTTTTCGTTTTTATTCATATTCTCAATTTAATGATTTACAGTTTACAGTTCATATGACAATTACAAAACAAACAGGTAAATTCGTCCAATTGATAGAATTCAGATCTTTGACATTGTGCTTAAAAATTTAAGTTTTTTTTGTTTTTTGTTTTTTTTTGTGTTTTTTTTTGTTGAGTATTCAATTTAATCATAAAATTCAATAATGATGATAATTAATTTGCATGAATTTTTCCCCATTGTTTTTGGAAGCGCACACAAGGTACAATTTATTATATTTAAGATCGAAAATATGTTTGCACAATCGACTGAAAAGAATGTAATCTTTTTTTCGTTCCGATGAAACTTTTAATTTGCAATTTTCAATTAAAAAATGTTTTAAATTTTTTTTTCTTCATATTTTTCAATACATCAGAGACTCGCGATGACGTTTTTGACTGTTTTAAGGCGACATTTGTCCAATTCGTTTAGCACTTGCATTTGTACTGTCATCAGTATATCGGTCTTGGCTGTCAAAAGCATTATCGCCGGTCTTTTTGTATATTTTAAACATGGACATTTTTCATACTTCAAGAGGAAAATAACACATGAAAATCTTGGTATTCAAAAATTTTAAACAATTTCAATTAAATTTGTATAATAGCAATGGCTCGCACACTGTAGGAGTGACTCTTTTAATTCTCAACTGATATTTTCTTCACTGACATGAATTCAAAAATTGTATTTTTGTCAACATTTTCGAGGTTTGTTTTATCTCTTTTATGCTTAATTTTTGTTTTTTTTTTTTTTTTTTTTAAATACTAAAAATAAGCTAGTCTAAATGATGACTCATCGATACTAACAACTTTGGCTGTTCATGATTTTTATTTTTGTTATTTCATTAATTTTTTTTTACCACTATATTTAGATAGCAAATCAGATTCGAGCATTTGTAAATGCATAGCATTTTGTGTATTTATTTAAAATAAATACAAGTTCAAGTGAAATTGACCAAAATCAAAATTAAAACATTTCGAAAAAGGGACCACAAACTAACATTATTATCTTCACATTTACAAAATCCAAAACAGTTACAAATCCAACAAATCTGTTAGCAATTATTTATCAATGAAAATTTTTTTTTTCTTTCTCAAAATGAAGAGAAAAGATTATGGAATTTTTCAGGATATTCATAAAATTATTGAAGGAAGAAGAAAATAAAATTATTTTAAATTACAATTTACCATTTTTCTTAAACAAATTGTACATCAAAATGTCATAAAAATGTGTATGTTTCAATTATGATCATGTAAAAATGTTCAACGAATTTTGTGACTTGAGTAAACAATGTGATGAAAATGTTTGTTAATTCTGTAGTTGTTTTTATTTTTTTCTTTTTTTCTTTTTGGTAAGATTTATGGATTGGAATTAGAAGAGAATGCATTGCACCGAACAAAAAATAGAAATTTGGTGAGAAAGAGAAAAGAAATATATGACCATTAAATACACCTCGACAAAAGCCCAACGAATGTCGTTGAAAAAAATGTGCAGCATTTTTGGATTGGTTTGCCTAATGGAAATGAATCCACATCATCTAACTTTTGTAATGCGTGTGCATCAGAAGAGATCGATGACTTATCATTTGTTTTTTTTTTTTCGTGGTTGTTAAAACGAAACCAATCCCAAGAACCAGGAAATTTCACGGGTTCAAATTCAGGCTTAGAAAATAATTATTAAAATTTATAGATATTTCATTTTATTTTCATGTTTTTATCTTATAGAATTATTGATTAATTATTTTGATTGAGTATTTGTTGACACGCATCACTTATTCAAAACCTTCAAAATAAAAATACATTGCGAGAATTAAAAAAAAAAAGGAAACAAAAAATTTAAACACAGCAAAAAAAAAGACTGGAGTAAAAGTTGAGTAAAGAGGGTTATGAATTTGTGGAATTTTATTAGTGTGTGTGTTTGTGTGCTATTTGAGCTTCAAAAATATTTTGATGAAAATTGACGAGACAAAATTAAACGAAACGAAATAATCATATCAATTTTTAGATATTACCGACCCGTGTTAAATTTCACAATATTTATATCATCATCATAGCAATAATAATAATAATTAATAATTCAGTATTTTGTGCGCATGAAACTGAATGAGGTTCAATTGAGAATTTTACATAAAATATTTATTCAAATTTATTTTTATCCACTCAAAATGATTCATCAAGAAAATTTTGAAATTTTTTGTTCGATTTCATTACATTTGAAATGAGTATCTTCTTTTTTATATCATGTCTATCATGTATACTGTATACTGTATGCGTGGTTTAATGAGTATGTCATACTTTCAATTTAGGATAAGCCTGTAAACAGACTGACTTTGAGTGAAATGAATTCATTGTACAAATGAATTAAGCGAATTTATACAATATTATCAATTTTAAAGAGAGAGCGAGAAGCAAAAATTATATTTAACAAAACTGAATAATTGAAATTGAATATTAAAAAAAAAAAAAAAAACAAACTTAAAAATGATTTTGGAGATTCAATGCGTTCACATTTTATGGCACGATCTCGATGCTTTTGCTTTTTGCTATTTGTTTTGAATTTTCCAATTTCTATTATGTAGAAATAGAGAGATTCTGTTTCATTTGTTGCGATTAAGAGCTGGTTAATGCAGTACATATATTTGTGCATTTTTTCTTGTCATTGTTGTATTTTGTGGTTTATGATTAATCTGGTAATATCTCTGGTTTTGCCCACTCACACAACAATTCTAATTATAATTGATATTCACCGACAAATGTACACAAGGCTTAATTTTTCCATTCGAGTTTGAGTGTAACTTGGATGATTTTTCCCATTATTTTTCTGTGTGCGTGTGTGTGTGTGTGTATGGATGTATACTGTTTATTGCCTTGCATTTGTATGTGCATTTGTGTGTGTACCAATTCGAACAATGTGCCATTAATTTCAATAAATGTATTGTGATGATGACAAGGATTGGTTTCTGTTTGGGTTCAAAACATCCTGAAACTTAATTTTTTTATGTCTAGCATCAATGCTCCAGGCTTGATTAAAAATCTCTGTATCTTACTTTCTTTGTTTTTGTGCATTTTGCGTTTCATATTCCCGTTAATATTTGTTTGTTCTTTTTGGTTTGAGTAAATTTTATGCGCACAGAGCATGGCATTAGAAATTCTTTGACGGGAACCCATTTTAATCATAATTATCCGTACTGTTTAATATTTAAAGTGTTTATTCTATTTTGACTTGATGCGATCGGCGCTGCAAAATTGTTCAAATGTTCTGTTTCAGTTGAGCAGTTTGTTTTTGTTTTTGTTCTTTTTGTTGTTGTTTGTTTTTTTCAAATGAATATCTTCACGTCAAATATACATTGGTGGTTGCCTTTGATGCGTTTCATAGTTTTTTGGTAGCTGACATTGATTTTATTCTCTTCAATAATTCTAGTACGGTGTAAAACGATTAAAACTTCCTCGATACATCGCCGTCTATTGATTGATGAATGAAACAGAAAAAAAAAATGCATAAAAATTCGGCTTTGCTTGAATTCTCTTTGTTGAGAATGATTAAATATTTACCATGCCAGGAATAGGTCCAATGCCATGGCCAAGATATGGATCCGGGAATTCACGAGCATACCTACTGATGAAACATGTTTGAAAATTAGTATTCATTTTGTCTTTCGTAAAAAAAAAAAATTTCCGTTAATTAAATATGCGAACGAGGATTCGTGAGTTGAACATGAAAAATGTGTAATGTGAAGTTGGTTACCGTTGTTTAAATGCTTTCTTCTTTATCATTTTCATTTTTAATTTGTTCATCATCATTTTATATGCGTTCAAAGTTCATAGCTCGTTTTCATAAATTCATCAAATTTTTTTTCTTTTTTTTTTTGATCGTGGTTCTTTTGTTTGATTTGGTTCAATTGATGGTCGAGTGGATTTGACAGTGTTTGAAATTGGCCTGTTGGTTGGGCTTCTATTCAAATGATCGAACACTACCTTCAGCATTGAACATTTTCCACATTTCGAACATTTGGAACAGTAGCTAATCGAGAAAAACGAAAGAGAATCGACGGAAAAATGATAAAATTATCGAATATTTAAATGGATTTGACAGTGGCATAATAGCGAAGTCAGAGCCAATATTAAATTTTAATTGAATTTGAAAGAAAAAAAATTTATCAATGCATTAAAATTGATGGTGAAAAGGGCAATAATCCAACGAAGAGAATGTTCGAAAGGACATCGAATGGATCCGGGCCCATTTTGACGGTTGGGTATTGAAAAAATAACCGTATGCTGTAAAAATTGAAGATTTTATGAGGGCGAAGGAGAAGACAAAGAGAAAGCGAAGTAGATTCTGGATTTTCCATTGCTTGAATTTGCACTAAACTTTCCATGTTCCAGTCACGAGCTCTCTATTGAACTCACCCTGCGGCTGCAACCATTTGTTGTGGTACACCATTTGCTGCTCCAAATGCTCCAGCTGCTCTCATTCCGTTGACCGCATTCTTGAAAGAGAAATTTTCGTTTAAATTGGAAAATCATCGAATGAAAAGAAAATGAAATTTTCCCAATTTCAAATATAATCTCATTTTGGCTCCTTCTTTCTTTCATACCAAAAGGTTAGGAAAAATAAACCCCAACAAAAGAGTCCATTTATCGGAACAAAATAAACAAAATAAAATTCCCCTTTCCCAAAAATTTAAATACTAAACAATAGTGGTTTCACAAAACTTAAAGGAAATGACAATGCATTTCTCTCATTTGCCGGTAACAATGCAACAAACAACATTTTCAACAAAAATAATAACAATCAAAATGAAAGCCTATCTATATCGAAAAGCACCAGAAAAGTGACAGCCATGCATTGTCATTCGAATGATTTGAGGAAATAAATAGCCAATGAACAGCGGACAATGGACATCTCATTACCAAAGTAGCTGCAGTATATTGTTGTAATTGTTGCTGTTGTGCTGCAACCGCCGCCTGCTGCTGAGCAGCTTGTTGGGCCTGTACAACGGCTTGTTGTTGAGCTGCTGCTGCTGCTGCTGCTTGAGTGATTTGTGATTTCATTAAAGGAGCTGGAGCTGCTTGTGCCTAAAATTCATTTTGAAATCAATTCAATAAATATTCAACAAACACAATGTTCAAAATTCTAAAAGACTTCGAATTCCCCAAGACCCCGGTTCAATACATTCTTCTTTTCTTTTTCTTTTTTGTTTTCAAATTAATTACATGGAATAAATAAAATCACTCAATATTGGCTGAATTGTGTCGATGAAGGATTGAATCGGATCTAATAATTACCTGTAAGCGATAGCTATTCGGATCAACTTGTTGAGCTGCTGCTGCATGTGCTTGCAACTGTGCGGCTTGATTTTGTGCGGCAGCAACCAAGAATGGATCATAGTACATGCTATTTTAACGAATGGAAATAACAGAAAATGGAAAAAAAAGGAAAAAACGAAAAATGAACGAAATTGATTCAAAAATTATTATTTTTGAATATCCAAACGAAATGCTATTGCGTGAAACAATATTCAATACTTTGAACTCAATGTTCATTTAAATAAATGTTAATTTCAGTTAAAAATTAGTTTTCAAAATAGAAAAAATATTATTAATCATACAATACACCATAGGCAAATCAGGTGATTGATGCAATTTGGGATGGGAAAAAGATCGAAGCAAAAGCGTTTGGAAAATTGAAAGCATTTAATGTTGCCTTTAGTGGAATTTTTTTATTTCTATACGGTGGGTTTTCGCATCACACACACACACACACAAACACACATCAAAAATAGGGTCGATTGTTCTTATTAAATTGAGCTAAGCGTTTAGCTTGAGACGACAAGTGTTAGGACACCGAAAACAAACAAAACGGGAAAACATATAAAATGTATATAATGTGGCAATTTCAACGAATTGTCAACAATCAAAACGTTTATTACATGGAGAAAAACCAAAGAAGAAAAAGAGAATAAATGAAATTTTTTTTCTATTTTATATTATTCTACCCAGAGAGTGTGTTCAGTGTACAGGCTGTGAATTGCGTCAAATCTAAAATTTTGATTGAATTTATTACAATACAATGGGGCACCATAGATTAAGAATTTTTGATCAATTTTATACAATTCTCCATTGGTTTGAATCACATGAATTCCCATGCTAAACATTTTCCATTGTTGTGCCAAACAGAATTTCATTTTATTTCCGCTTTGGTGCCGTGTATTTTATAAAATTTAGCATGTGAACGTCAATTTCATTCGTACACTAACACAAAACAGAATTCATTTCAAATGAAAAACAAATATTACTATTTGCACCGAAACAAACAATAAAATGCTCAACAATAAACAAAGTTTTTCGGTTTCCTTCTTCAATTCATTTTATCGCTGATTTATTTTTTCTTTTTTCTTTTTCTTCATTTGTTTTCAGGAAATGATGTGCCATGATGTTAGTGATGACCCGAGGAAAAATGTCGTTTTTCGCATTTTGTCAACATAAGGGAAGCATTCATATTCCATAAATTCGGATGAATTGGTCATATTTTCTACATTTGGTTGCTATTTCTCGGTCCCCCATATCACAGTTCGCCTCCACGTTTTATGTTTGCCAGACAAAATGCATTCATTCGTTAAAAAATAGCAAAATAATTAGTTCACTCAATATTTGGGTGTGCAGTGTGTGCACCAAAAATTCAAAATATACAAACCGATGGAATAAACAAAATAAAAAACGATCATCAACACTAACAACAGACACCGGAATGCAAAAATACAAAATTACAAAATACAAAATTTCGTACTTTGTTTATCAATGAGCATTGTGCACCGAGCATAATTTTATCAAATAAAAGCTTTCATTTTCCATGCAACTTTTGCGCTCAATCTATTTCGTTCCCAAACTAAAATTCACCACATTTAATATAAATTAGTTATTATATGATTTACGTTTACATTATTGGATGGATTGGGGGGAAAAATAAACAAACATATTATTTTTTTTTTTGGTTGTCGTTTTAGTTCATTTCCATCAAAT
>GL501537.1:1788830-1800719 GCA_000149185.1 Mayetiola destructor | reverse complement strand
GAGAGAGAGAGAGAAACGGACAGACACATACAACATACATACAAAACGAACAAAATTGAAGGACTTGATTCGTGATTCGTTGACAAATTTTAGGCTGAGTATTGAAAATTGAAATGCATGCATTCTATGGAATATGCATATTCCATAAGCATGCTTATTACTATATTTTTCTATAAATTCGATTCGTATGGAACTTGTTGTTGTTGTTGCTTTAGACTACATTTGTTATCCATAATCCACAAGCCAATATGATACACATTATACAATAAATTGATTGTTGTGCATTGAAAACGCATTGCGCCCATTTAAATAACAAAAACAGCTATAACAATGATGCCAGTGTAACCGTAAACGGGACGTTTGCATCATTTTTTATCAAATATAAATAAATTGTTCGAAAAGGATGAAAAGGGTAACACAATTAAAATCAGACGAGCGAATGATATACAGTATAATTTCACTAAAGTGATCACATTGGTTGCGGTCCAAGTGGTCCACAAATGAGAGAGGGTCCTTTTATAGAGACTTTACCATAGTAAAAATGTTTTATAATAATGATGAATTTTGATGAAAATGAGAAAAAAACAGAAGAAAATTTCTTTTTCTTTTTAAGAAATTGATATATAGATAGACAGACAGACAGATAGACATATAGACAGGCAGAGCGCGTCATCTCCGAATACGTAATACATCGTTTAAATCTATGTATATTTTCGATTGAATTCGATTCGATTTAATCAATTCAACAATTTTGCTTGGGCGACCGAATCAATTTGGTTTCGTTAATTTTTCTCATTTGTTTTTTCTCTCCTCATTTTCTTATCGTTTCATCATAATCAAATGCATATCACAGTGTGCAATAATCAAATGTGTAAAAAGTTAAAAAAAATAAAAAATAATAAAATATTTACGATATTTAAATATTTAATATTAAATAATTACGTAATTGGTCTTACCTTCGGGCCATTGAACACAAACTGGCAGCAAAACATGCAATAAAATTGTCAATGGAATAAAAAAAAACATACGGAAAAAAAGAAAAAAGAAAAATACAAATTATGAGTATTGAATACCACGAACAAATTCCTTCTTCCCTCCAAACAACAGAAATACATTTTAGCACTCTAAGTAAGCATCCATTGATATCCAATTTTGCTATAGATTTTCACATGGATGATTCTTAATACAATCAGCAAACAAATCAATCATGAATGAATTAAATGAAACGAATGAAACAAATGGATAAAATAATGAAAAATGCATCTATTTACACATGTTTGTTTTGTCTTGTATTGTTCTCTCATTTTTTTTTTTATTTTTTTTTTTTTTGGTTTGTAAGATTTTGAATATTAAACAAACGAAACGAAAACAAAAACAAAAATTGTTCGTCCGATTGATTCTAATGTGTCACACGCACACGCACAAATGCACGAAAATGCTAGGCAAAAAAATGCATTAAAATTTGAAAACGACAAAAAATGGCTCATCAACAATTCGTTCCACTTGTTTGATGAACAAACAAATCTAATGCTCAAGTGAAAGAAAAAATGAAAAATCTTTTGGTTTTTTTGCGAACTTTTTTTTTTAGTGTTTAAAAAAAGAAAAAAAATTGGGAAAAAAAACGTTAATATCTAATGAATATACAAATGGAGTAGAAAAATAGCAAGTATATGCGATATGTGTGTTGGCGCTTAAGGGAAACCGAATTGCAATTTGAATTAAAATTCGAAAATATATATTTACTAACAAAAGACAAGAGCACACACACATATTTTGAATACAAATATTTAAATTACTTTGAACCCTGACGGAATTATAAAAATTACAACTGACAATCAAAATGAAAATATATTATGAAATTTCAAATGTGCACAAAATTGTACACATTGGCACATGAATTACAACACACTTACCGTTTGGTACAATCGGCGTTGGAGTTTTCTTTGTTTGAACGCGTGCCGTGGCATTATTCACCTATGGAAATATATATGTCAGTATTTAAAAATTGTGCATTAGAATTTGGTCTAACGAATGATATTCATTTCATTCTTCTTTTCTTTTTTTTTTTGTTGGGTGAAAATTAAAAAAAATTATAAACGAAAAACTTCCAACAAAATTTGTGAAACAAAAATTAATTAAACATCAAAACAAAAAATATATAAAAATAATGACGAATGTACGAAATAAAATACGCAACAATAATAATGTTAACCAGTACCAAAGTACGGCCTGCCTAGTAATGAAATTATCTAAGAATTTACAAAAAAAAAAAGGAAAAAAAAATATTGTGTAAGACAATACAACACAAAGAATAATAATAATCGGAGCATATTTTTGGGTGTTTTTTTCTTGTTCATTCTTTGTTTCTTTTCGCTTCTAATGTGATCACAAATGATCGCGGTGCAAGGCGCGATGGTTTCATGAAATGATACAACGGAATGACAATCTAAAGCATAACAACAAAGCAAACATTTAAGAGACTACTTGACTTTTAATCGGCACTGAAAACATAAAAGCAAAAAAAAAAAAACGGAAGCCACGTACGCATTAGGCATTCCAGAAGAAAATATTAAGGCAAAATAGTTACGATTGATGGAATCATTTGTATCTGGCTTATGCCCATTGGCAAATCGAAATATTTATACAAAAAAAAAAAACGAAATTGACGGCCATTGCAACATTCGTGTGTCTTAATATACGAACAAAATTCGTTTGAATATTAAAATTGATTGGTTTTTTTTAAAAAAAATGAATTACATTAATTGCACTATGCACCTATAAGTAACAGCGAAAAAGTTAATGGCAAAAGACATGAAAAACAAAGCCAATTAGAATAATCAAGATTTTGGAAAATAATATGGCAATGGAAATGTGGATTATTTCGATGGGTTTCTATGTGTTTGTGTGTGTGTATGTGTATGTGTGTTTTACAAATTGGATTAGATGCGGCATAGAATGTCAAATGTCAACACGATTCCTTTGATTTCATTTTTAATCTGAAAATTTTGGTTATGTTCACGATTACTACCATTCTTTGGATGTATTTTGATTGTCGAAATAATTAATTGAATGAATTTGATTTCTTCTCTTTCTTTTTAAAAAAAAATTAAAAGAAGAAAATATTATCCAATCGAGAAAAACGAAAATAAAAATTGTTTCAAAGCAAATGCAAAGGTGAATACAAAATAAAAATGTTTAAACAAATTAAAAAAAAAAAGAAAAAATAAATAACAAATTAACAAATGTTTAACAATAGTAAATATAACATGCACACCTCAATCTTGCGCCCCTCAACCACAGTGCCTTTAGAAAAAACAACAGAAAAAATATAAAAAACAAATTTGTATTAATTATTTAATATTAAAAAGGTACGAATAAATCTTATTTATATATTTATATAATATATTCAATTATTTGGTGAGTTTTGTAGAAAAAAAATTATTTTGTCGATTTTTTGGTTTTGGTTTCTTGCATTAGAAAAAAAAAAGAAGTAATGACTTTGTCAACAATCCATATTATGATAATCTTAGCAAATATGTATAATAATGTCTCTATTTTCTCTTCTTTTTCGATTAGTTCATATTCATAATGTGAAAATATTTTTTTTAATTTACAAATTTCAATTTTGAATATTTTGAGGAAAAAAAGAAGAGAGAAAACAGAAGTGAAAAAATGTGTAAAACTATATGAGAAAGAGAAAAAAAAAAACAGTCAAAAATTATTTTCATTACCATTGATTCGTTCTCGTGCTCTCTCTGCGTCGCTACTGTTAGCGAATGTTACAAACCCGAATCCCTACATGCAAAAGGACAGAACAAGAATTCATGCATTAAAAAAATGTTTCTCTTTGTGTGTGGAGTTGATTTTTTTTTTTCTTCTGGTTTATGTTTTTCCGGAATTCGGTGTATGTTGAATGTTGTGTGTAATTTATATGGTTTAAGTGATATGTTTTTTGTGTTTTTTTTTTCAAATGGATGGGTAATCTCAAAATTATCAAAATTATGAAATAATTTTTTAGTTGAAAGTCGATCTATTCATTAATTTATTATTTATTCGACTTGATAGCGTTCACTATTGATTACATCTGTATGATAAAGAATTTCAAATAGACAGATAGAGCAAGAATTGATGTTCATACCATTAACATTATTATTTTGGATGATGATTTGCTACCATCGATACCCAAATGTCAAATGTTGACGAAACCGAATAATACCATACACAAATGTAACTTTATTTATTTATTTTATTTTTTAATTGTTGTTAACATTTATCAAATGAAAGAACCACAATTAGAAAAAATAATGGAAAAATTGATCGTGCAACACAAGTAATCAATGATTCAAGTACAGAAGCTTCCAAAATATATGCAGCTCATTGCATTTCTTTTTGATTTCATCATTTTCTATTTACTTTTTTTTGTTTTGTTTTTTTGTACAGAGAATTGATTGTGCTGTTCAACTATATTCAATTCAAACAAATCACGTTTACCAAGGCATGTTTTTTTTTTGCAAAAAGAAGCGTTAGATTGCTGATGATGAGATTTAATCGAGAAAAAAGTTATAAAAACCAAAACAAACCAAGAACATTTTTCATTTGTAAACATATTTCCCATTAAACATCCAATATCAATAATGCCAACTGAATAAATGCTACGCAACAATACAATAATATAATTTACAAACCAATGCGAATCTCTTTTTAGAAATTTTTATAGAAAAAAAAAACGAACAAGAACAAAATTCTCTTAATATTGTAGTTTATAAGTCGAAGAAACGGAAAGAATAGCGGTGATGCTGGCGAGTCGATTCATATATTCTTGTTGGTTGCGGTGGCGATGTTTTTTTTTTTTTTTGGTTGTAGAGATTGAGCTGATTGCCACCGTACCTGATGTATTCGATTCGATCATTACCATTGTATGATCAACGAAAAAGCAACAAATTAAATGAACATTATTTATTTTCAGTTATTGAGGAAAGTAAACGAGTGATAATATTCTATAACACAAAAGTGTTAAATCCATCATTCATTCCGGCAGTACCAACACCATATCAATCTTATTTTATATCATTCTTTTTCGTTCTTCTTTTTTGCGTTCAACAGGGGAATTGTGAAATTCTTTCGATATCCGATACCGTAAGCTATCCAATACAAAACCGAACAATTAGCCTGTTCATTCATTTTACAATTTTTCAATCTTGGTCTGAGTTTGACTTTCATTGGAAACAACTTGTAATCATTTATTTTCCAAAAACAAACACCCACATGCGAATCGCATATACATGTACATGAGAAACATTCAATGAGCCATTATATTACTGACCGGATATTGAATCCAGGAAAAAGTAGCAGTGCTCAAATGAATGGAGAATATGTATGGAGAGATTACGTGGGCGTTAAGATTTGATAATATCTTCGCGAAATAAAAATAAACTTTTTCAACTGAAATTGATTGTTAAATTATTATCTGCCGGTTCGGTGAAATACATGCAGATAATAGTACTTAGTTATTTGTGCAATTTTATTTCGATTGTTCTGAAGCATTCGAATTTATTTAACTGACCGAACTTTTGATGAACAATGTTCGAAATGAAACATTTGAATGGAATGAAGATTGTAATATGTATTTTGATTGTATACTGCAAGACATCTACAGGTAAATTAATGCATTCTGGACGCCGCACACTTATAACTGAAATTTCCCAAAGCATTCTAATTCAAATTGCGCGTAATTTTTATTGATAACATATTATGATATGTATAATTGAATGCAACCCGAAACAGGGAAGGGGAAAACTTAAAAAAAAGAATATCATTCAAATAATCGAAAGTGATTAACAGTAATATAAGACTCTAACTCATTGATGATATGCAAAATGCACAAATATGTTTTCATTTTTGTTACGATTACTAAACATTATACAACATTAATGCAGCTGCTGACCAAATGTGTCTCTACCATATTCTATACAGTTTTTCTTTTTTTTCATATTGTCACATGTCAAATTACGCACAAAAATCACAAAGAAAAAAAAATTTAATAAAGTAATATGCATGGGGTGCAACTTATTTCCATCCTAAATTGCTTATCAAGACATTCCAATCCAAACCAATTCCAATTCCAATTCCAATTCATTAAAATTATTGATTGTGAATTAAAATGAATTTAAATAAAAAAAAAAAAGAAATGATAAAGATATTATTAATAAAATTTTAGCTAGTTTACAAACAAAACTTTTTTTTTTCAAATAGAGATGCCATGAAAACGGAATTCCAAAAGCGACGCATATTGACTCTCTTAAACATGAACAAATAATGAAACGTAAATGAAATCGGATTAACGATAAACGAACAAAAAGAAAAATGTTTTAAATAACAGAAGGAACAAAAAAACAATAAAGAAGTTCAATTGGGTTTTTTACTCTTAAATTATTTCACCTTGTTGTGATAGGCATGACGAGGTTCGATGAAGAACAACCATTGTCGTGGTGATGTACGATCAAAAAATCGAATTTAGATAATCAGTATTCAGTGGAATCGATTTCTTTCTTCTTTCTTTGTTTTTTTTTTTTTGTTGCATTGTTTAATGCATGTCTGGAACGCACGAAGAATGCTTGAACCCAAATACACCAACCAATGTAAATAATAAACATTTTTTGGTGGAACATACGGTTTTCAACAATTTAATAATTGTTTCAGAATAGTTTTAGTTGGTTTTGCGTGCGTACGGCGTATGCATATTCATTCTGGAAAACATGAAATTCCATTTAAAAACGCAAATGCGAAACCCACATGATATCAATTGTTTCATTCTTTTTCATTTCGAATCTAAACGTCATTTTATACGAAAAATAGACAAAAAAACGAAACAAATAGAGAGAATATGTATGATTAGAATAAAATGTGTGAACGAAATATGTGGTGTTTTGGTTTGTTTTTTTTTTCTTAAATCTAAGATCGATTAAATAGCTGATTTACATCATTTTAGAAATATCCAATCTCAATCATACCGAACAAACAACATAAATTTGAAGATTTAAAAAATATTTTTGCGGTTTGAATCTTTGGATGGTTTTCAGTTGAGTATTTTGGACAAACGTAATTATTCATCGGAAGTTAAATGTTGAATGACATATTTATGTGATTATTTGGAAAAAAAATTCCTTTGAATCGATACCAACCTAACATGGAACAATAGCACTTTGAATTGTTTAGTAATGCAATGAAGCGTCACATGATCGTGTTCAATTTCACGTATAATTTGCCAATTGGATTCTTCGGTTCAGTTTGTTTTCGGACATTATTGCATTCATCATTCATCGAAGGGAAAAAATAACGCCGTTGTAAACAGAATTTTGTGTATGCAAACAATGTCACGATTATTATTCTATTTTTATGAAAGCGATTTCTTTTTTGTGGCTCATCAAAATGTCATTGTTTCAAGATTTTCAATTTGAATTTAATAATTGTGAGCGTGTTTTGCTCTTAAACACATATTACAAAGTTTAGTTTCACATATAGAGGGGAAAATTCAGTTTGATATTAAATGTTTAATTTCCACTACATTTGGGTGTCGTTGAGACACTTTGGGAGACACGAGGTGTCGTTTATGCCCTTTTCAAATAAGAATTTTCTTTGAGATTTTAAAATTAGACTTCAACAAAAGCGTTCAGTTTTCTTATTTCAACAACGATAGGAATTGCATTTTTTTCGACTTTTTTTTGCGGTGTGTGTGTGTGTGTGTGTGTGTGACAATTTTGGCACGGTATGCATCTTATGCTTTTATCAAGAAAGAAAAAAAAAATACACTCGAACGAATGAGTGAAAAAAAGGAATCATTTGATGCGAAAATATCGTTAATACTTCGTTGCTAAACCTTTTTGTCATTGGTGTTATTCTGTTTTTCTCATTTTTCAGTTTGCAATCGATGGTGTTTTGTATGCGCGATGTGCTTTCGCTTTATGCACCTTCTCGAACATAATAATAATAATAATAATAATAATAATAATAGTAATAATAATATACTTCCGAACATAATAAGTTTGGAAATTGATTGTGTGAAACTGCGGCATTCGAATGTATCGCATTGCGATTATGACAACAAGCGTCGAGGCCATAATGGGCGAATATTTTCCAGAAGGTATACAAAATTAAATGGCAACATTATTATTCAACATTAATCATAATAATGATAATCTCGTTTGGAGCATCTCTAAGAAAAAAATATCAGATTCAATGTGAATGTAGCCACAACACACGAACACACTGAAAGTGTGAACGAAAAGGGGAAAAGAAAGACGAATGAAATAGGTTGAAAAAAAAAAAGAAAAACATTCTCAAAGCCTTATGGATTCTTTTCATAACCGTTCTAATTTTGTTCTCATTTTCATCATTTTTGATTTAGTTTTGTTCGGCGCTCGGAAGTCTTTCTTCATTCAAAATGTAAGAAGTATATTGCTCTGGTTCATTCAGGTTAAAGAGATTTTTCATAGCCGAATGGATATTTTGTTTTTATTCATCCAGTATCCAGTTGAAAGAAGTGTTGCCATAAACCCCATTACATAAGCTTTATAAAAAAAGATTCAATGGGTCACCGGAGTGTGTGTGTGTGTGTGTGGAAAAACTTTGTAATGAAAGTTGCAAAAAAAAAAATGTTCGAATTCCTTTTTATGAATGGGAGAAAATGAGAGATTGAGAAAGTAAAAGGCAGGCACTGAAGCTATCATTACTTTGAATGGAAATTTCTCATTAGCATATTTCTCTGTGCAATTTGCTTGTGCATACATACATTATTAAATTATTGAGTTGAATTTTTGAGCGTTTTATGGGCCAAATGCCTGAAATTCAATTCATTGTCGAATGACAATCATTAATCGTAATAATAATTCGAATAAATAATATATTTGAAATTCAAAGAAAAGAAAAAAAAAATAGACATATTTTTTATGCATATCTCAATGCCCAGTGGCATTCGATCACATTCATTATTTCCTTTTTTATTTTTAGATTATTAAAAATAAAAGCAAATTATGATACAAAATGCAATCGAAACGTGAAAAAGTAGAAAAGCGTTTCAATTCGATGAAATTGAACATGTTTTATATAGCCAGCAAAGCCAGAATAACAGTGGCATTGCACCGCAATGAGCCTACTCATTTTGAATGTACGTCCCATTTTTCATTTTAATGAATTAAAATTGCAAATTGGAGATTATGAAAATGGGCGAATCAACGGTGACCATTTTATATATTGTACAATAAGTTGTTGAATTACACAAAAATCCGCTTTTGTGGCCATCGTTCACACATTTTGGCATTTTGGTATTTTGGTATTTTCATTTAATAAGTACCTAAATATTGTATATTTTTGTCATGCTATTTATATCAGCGCTCATCGTTATATTATAGTTGATTTGACAATTCAAATCCGTATCCGATCTGCGATTCAAAATAATCAATTGAATCCAAAATGGAATGCATTTCATTTGTGAACAAAACAATGCACACAATTTTTCAATTTTCTATTGAATTCCGATATTGAAGCACAATTATCGAGTATTTATTTGGTTATGATGGAAAATCATTATAATGTATAATGATTCCACGACAGAATCATTACGCCAATTATCAATCCAAAATAATATACAAAAAAAAAAAAAAAACCAAAAAGGATCAGATAAACAAACAATACACAATTTC
Organism: Mayetiola destructor; assembly: GCA_000149185.1. Classification (NCBI taxonomy): domain Eukaryota; kingdom Metazoa; phylum Arthropoda; class Insecta; order Diptera; family Cecidomyiidae; genus Mayetiola; species Mayetiola destructor. The sequence goes on along the minus strand of GL501537.1, from coordinate 1,791,021 downwards.
GGTTCAAATGTCCAAAATGACGTGGACAAAATGTGGGGGTTTCTTTTTGTGTATGATTTTCTTCTCTATTTGCGTGGCTCTAAAGAGAATTATGTTTCGGGAAACAATCAACTGAATGCTATAGGAAAATGATATGATTCATACGTACTTTGCTACCACGTTCATTAAAGATGATTTCAACATCTAAAATTGTACCATATTGCTGTAATGAAAACCATGAGAAACAAAAATAATAATCAATCAATTCCAGCATTTAACCGATTTATATTTCAATCTTTGACAGCAAATTATTATCGTAATGAAATTATTTAACTTAATTATTTTCTTTTTCAGCAATAAATAATACTTACACCGAACATTGCTCGCAAATCCGGATCTCTAAATCGAAATGGTATATTTGACACATGTAAACGTTTTGGCTGACTTCGTGAATCTGGAAATTGTATAAATGAAAAAAAACAGCAAATCGATTCAATATTGTGAATGAACAACAAGAAAATAAACTAAATAAATAAATAGGATTTGTCTGAGAAATTACCGGTAACTGTGCTGGCCAATGAATTCATTGAAGCGAGAACGCTGGCTGTTGATGCCGACATAGAGGCTACCGTTGATGGAGTTCGATTTAATCGTGAACCATCTAAAAGACGAATTGGAACATATATTTTTTGTAAAAATAATATTTGATAGACCCGAAAATCTGTCAAAATGTTTAGCTTACCTGAGCTGGTTGTAAAATTGGTATTTAGATCTGATTCGGCAAGTGTTGCCGAGGAAACGGAAGGTAAAGTTGGCGAGGAAGTGGTTATAACTTGTGATTGAGATGATGTTGTAACTGCTGCAACTGCAGCTGCTATTTTAGCCTCTAACGTTTGTTCTTGATTCGATTGCTGTTGTATGAAAAATTAAAATGAATGAAAAACACAATGTATTAATAGAAATGATGAATGAGTCATTAATTTAAATTTATTTTCTTTGTGTTTACCGTCGGTGTTGTACTTTGTGAAATTGCTGAGTGATTTTGTGCATTTTCCGCATCCTTTTGTGCTTGTAACTGAGATTGCTGTAGTTGACATTGTTGTGACTAAATATGGAAAATGAAGAAATTATTTCGTTAAATACCTTTCGGTTGATTTGAAGTAGATTTAGATTTGTGGACAAAGAATTTTGTCATTCAATTTGAACAAGTGTGATAATGTATGTTCAGTCATTGCTGAAAATGACAAGTACTTACCGGTTGTTGTGACTGTATCTGTTGCTGTTGTTGTTGTTGCTGCTGCTGCTGCTGCTGATGCTGCAGTTTTGGTTTTTTTTTAAAAAAAAGAAAAATTTTTTTTAAAAAAGAATTGAAAATAGGATTAGAATAATAATAGTTTGTGATTGTGTTATGTTAATCCAAAATTTAAAGTGACATTGTCATTCATCAATAACTCACCTGTTGCTGTTGGTGCATTGGATTTTCAATTGCATTTGCAATGCTAACACTGGGCAATGGAAGTGGTAAAGATGATGATACGATTGACTGTTCTGATTGTTGAGCGGCCAACTGAGTCATTGACGCATGTGTTGGTAATACCGATTGACTGTATTGTGGTGCAATGGGTGCCGAAAATGCCTGTTTATTTTGTTTATGTAAAATCATTATTACTTATTATAGTTTTGTGGTCGAATTTTGTGATTGGTTTGAACGTACATTTTGGATGCATACCTGTGAAATGGCAGGCATATTAACGGACGCATCTGATTTGATGGCTCCACCTAAATTATCATTTTTAACAGCAACAGCAACTGGTATTGTACCGTCCGATGTATTCAGAGCTGGTGAAAACCCTGGACCAGCTGGAAAAGGATTTACACCGGCCTGTACCATGTGCTATATTCACATGAAAATAGCAACAGCAAATATGAAAAATAAAAGATTCGAAAGGCGTTTAGTCATTTTGTTATTTGTAATCGAAGTGGATGCTTAGTGCTTAAAAACGTTCCAATAAATTGCGATTATAGTAATTTTAACGCTCGATTGAATGATTATCGAAAAACATTAGGAGAAAATTCAAAAGCAAAAATCGGAAAACAAAATTGTAACAATCGTTTCGAGCTAAATGCAATCGAAGGGAGAGAGAGAGAGAGAGAGAGAGAGAGAGAGAGAGAGAGAGAGAGAGAGAGAGAGAGAGAGAGAGAGAAGAAGAAG
>GL501537.1:1771483-1788409 GCA_000149185.1 Mayetiola destructor | reverse complement strand
GAGAGAGAGAGAGAGAGATAGAAATAAAAGATAATGAAGCATGGAACTGTTTCAATTCTATCCATAAATTTATGTGAATTATGTGCACGGTAAAAGGATTAAAACAACAGCACATCGGAAATGGAGCGTTCCACTTCTCGTTTCCAATCGTAATTCAAAAATGTTTTTATTCTCGTTTGTTTGTATTTTTCTTCTGAATGTGAACGTAAATGGCGGGCGTCAGGATTTCCTTTTTGCTCGAAGAATTTATGACGACGCAACATCAACCTTCAATGCAGATTTCAGTACATAGTTCTTTTACTCACTCTCCCTCTGTCTTTTTTCTCCCGTTTACCTATTTCATAAAAGTGTGCAATACATGAAATTGGTGAAGTTGGCGACAGTCGTTTTTCATATTATTCTATTCTTATTCTCAATATGCATTCGTTGAAATTGTTTTAATATGGAATGCATTTGCCTAACCAAAATGAGGAAATAAAAAAATTTGGTGACGAATATAGAAAATTCCAAATAAAAACGAATTTTCATTTCATTTGCTTTGTTCTTCCGGACATAGAGACTCTTTGTGTTTTGTTGACCATTTGGTGTGTCTTCTTTTTCATCCACAATGTCTGTTTTCTTTAACAGCGATTATTATTTTTTCCGATTTCGACACCATTTTTCTCGGTCAAATATTTGAAATAAAGATTAACGGACGATTTGTTCGATGTAAATTTATAAACAGAATAGCTTCCAGGAAATGAACACTCTAAACGACAAAAAGTCTTTCATTGGAAATGACTGCCCAGTAATGGATTCTTTTCCATTTTTCCCTTGACAAGGCTTGGCTTTCCATTATTGGGAGGTTGTTCTGTATCCAAATATACAAAAGAAATGGAAAATCCAACGGAATGGAATTCATATTCATTTTTTTTTTTTGTTGCTTAGGATATGGTTGTCTAAGTATGCGCGCTATTTTTAGATTCAGCATTCATTTGAAGGAACAACAAGACAAAGCACAGCGTACAGAGTAATGCCGTTTTGTTAGAAAAGTGAAAATTGCCACTAGATGAAGATGCGGTTCAGACAACAACAAATTAACACAACATACATAACTCTATAGCCAGAACTATGACTCTTTGACTATGACTATAGCTCGGATGGTCCATGATTTTATACAGCATTTTACGGCATTTATTGTAAAGTATAGCATTGGTTGATGGCATTTGCTTGGCATGCATCTGTATGTAATAATTTATAACGGAACGTTAAACAAACAAAAGCAAATGTTTGCTGCATGAAAAACGGCATCATCAGGCACATTTTTAGCATCAGCAACTCAAGTGTAGCATCATTTAAAGGAAACGTACAGTACATAGTTACACAGTACACACGACATAAAACACACACACACACACACACACGCACATTTGTTGCGTCTAAAAATATCAACATCATTCAAATTACATGTGTTCCGTTTTTGGGCTGTGGATGCCTTTGCTTATTTTTCTGGCATCATTCGTTGTCATTAAACTCACTGTGTATACATTTACATGGTTCTCGGCTCATTTCTTTTTGTTTATTTTTTTGTTTCTTCCTTTTATGGCTTCTTGCTGCTTTCCATTCCCATTTTTCCCTACGCGTGGTGTAATAAATCTGAACTGCCTACCATTTGAATAAGTAACTGGCTTAATTTTTCATTCATTTTCATTGCCCCTGCTAATTCAAATGTATCAATTATTTTTCTAAATATTTGACGGCTGTTTAATCGAATCATATTTGTTTTCTTTATTTTCATAATTTCGTCCTTTTTCTCTCTTCAAATCGTTAGTTAGTTTTCTTTGTGTGTGTCTCTGTGTCTCATGTCTCGAATGAGCATTGAGCGCATTTTGGATGTCGTTACACCGCTGAACAAATGAATGGATCGCTTTTGTGGAAAGCATTTGAAACTGGTTAACATTTGACTTGCTTAACGGATTATGCATTTGAATTACTTTGTATAGTTTGTCGTTTGCTTTCAGTATTTGTCTTGGTTCCTTTTCTTTTCACATTTCATTTTCATATCAATGTGCCAGCTAGAAATTGTGAGCCGCATCTCAGGAAATTGATGCATATTTCCTTTTGCCATTTACATGTACAAAAGAAACATACATGTGCTAACATTATGCAAATCTTTGAAACTTTTATTTCTATTTTTATGTGGCAAATAAAATAAGTTTATATTATTATGTTTTCATGTTGTTGCCGTTGCCGATGATGATGACGATGCATTAAATAAGACCACCTTATGGTGTGTACTAATTTTGAATGGAAAACTGTGCATCCAATTGTATTTCACGACACATTCAAATGAACAATGTGTGACATTGCCCGGAACCTAGAAATATAGGCAAAAGAGATTATCTGAACTTTTGGACCACATTGAAAATGTCAAAAGTTCGTGATGGCTACGATGGCCAACATTCGTATACAGCGTACGAGTGTACATTGTACATACATTTATCCATGATGAATGATAAATGATGAATCGGTTAACTTTATTTATCGATAGCTTAAAAGATCCGCAATAATAATAATAATAATAATGCAGTAAAGTGACATTTTCTCAATTGAAAATGAGAAATTTCGGCTCGACGCTCTTCAAAACTATTTCTATAATCTGTAACAGAATTTGTCGCAACATTAAAGACTACATGCAGTTTTATAAATTGAAATTGGAATGCTGTGAATTGTGTCAAAAATGATTTTGAATGTTGTACTGCATCGAAGTGAATGCCAACAGAACAAAAAACAAAAACAAAAAATCTACCAATAAAATTTTGTAGCTTTGTATCGCATTCATTCAATGCATGATTCTCAATACTCAATTCAATCACGTTTAGCGATAATTTTGGACCAAAATTCTGTTTTCTATTTATTGAATGAAATTGTTTTTGATGTTTTGTGGTTGATGCTATTGTTGTTGTTGTTGTTGTTGTTGTTGTTGTTGTTGGTATCAAAACGTCTCATAAATAATTGAAGCTGAATTAATTTTTTTTTTCATTCAACGCACGAATGATTTGCCATGATTAGTATATATTTTAAATGTTGTATGCATCGTTACATTCAAATTGTGTTGGCCGATGCACTCCTGTCTAGAGCTCTCAATACATAAAGTGGTGATTTATTTGTGATTTCTAATGTGTTATTTGTGCATTTGACACTGGGTGGTCGAATGCATTTCAAATGAATCGAAAAGCGTTCAATTAACTCATTGCGTTTGCTTGCTTACAAAATTATAATACGTAATCTTAACGATCATATAACGATTTGAATTTCAACAAAAAGAAAAAAATATTTTGAGGGAATATTTTAAAGAATTGAAATGTTCATTACCGGATAATACATCCCTTGTGTTGGTAAAAAGAATGCTCCTGAACCCCACAGTTTGACAGCTTTTGAATACAGTTTGACTGATGAAAATGTGACGTTAAAAAAAAAGGTTCTTTTCTCTTTTGGCTCCCGGTCGCCCTAATTTATTTCGTTGGTTTATTCTTTTTTTTTTCTTTCTTTTTATTGTTTTTTTTAATTTTATTTTGTTTTCGTTTTGTTTTGTTCGGTTTGCACTGGCTGTTTATTTATTGAACACTTTCAATTATCTTCACGAACTGGTCAAATTAAACGAATTCACTTTATCCTTGCGGCCGCGGCTAATTTTCCTATAGTAATTTCTTCACTTAATATCTTTTTCGGAACATCGATTTGTAGACTTGATGTCAAAAACGTATACGTAACCAATGGGAAATTATCAAAACCAAATCAAAATGGAAAACGAATCGAAACAAAAACGAAGCAAACAACACAACAAAATCAAAACGATCCAATTTAAGCACTTGCATTCAATTTATCAATCAAATCGGCAAACTAAATACAAACGTAAAAAAAAAAAAAATTAATGAGATCATAAGATCGAATGGAAATTTGTTCTCATCGGCTTTTGCTCAGCACTTGAACAGCATTCTTTTCTTTTTACGTATTAAGTTTGATGTTGTTTTTGCTCTGTTTTGGTTTTCATTCATATGTGTGCCCAGCGCCCATCAACAGTGTGTATCTTCTTTTTTTTTTTTTTATTATTCAATTTAATATTATAGTTTGTTTGTTATTTGAAACGATGCAATGCAACGCAAACACTGTAGTTTTGTTTCTTTGGAAATTTCAGACTCATTCAGACAAATAAAACATAAACTTAATTTAAGTTTGAATTGAGAGTAAAAGAGAAAGAGAACGAGAGAGAGAGAATCAACGGATATTGTAATTGAAAATGATTACAAGGCTTTTGACTCTTTTGGTATTTCAAAACGTTCAACAAAATGAATTGAATCTGAACTTGGGGGTCGGGCTTTTGAAACAATTTCGGAGTCAAGTTTCTTATGGGCTCTAAACAAATTTCAGAAAATGATTTCTGAGAAAACATTAGTTCTAAAATCTTAGACAACAAAAAAGAACAAGAATATAATCGGTGTTATCTGCCCCGAACAGACACACACTAACACACATCCCCAGACCTACTGGCCAACGGGAGAGAGCGAAAGAAATGCAAAGAATAAAAAGTGTACAATTCAGTTTTCACTGTACAAACAACCAACAGTAGCAGAACAATCAAATAAGTAGAGGCAATAACGTCGAAATACAAATTTTATTTTTCTTCGAACTTTTGGATCATTCCGTTAATATTAACTGGTCAAACTGACTCACATAGGTCAAACAATTGTGTGATATGATCACTAAAGTACCACAGTCCAATCAATTTTCATTCCACTTAATCAACTGAAATAAGTGATCGGTACACGATGTGGTTGAACGTTTGTTATAAAATGAAATGGCATAACATGAACAAAATGAATTGAAACGAAATTCACTCACTACATCCATCCAACAGTGATCAGTCAGTTACATGAGGTTTTTAAATTAACAAATGAAAAAAAAAACACACACAAAACAACATGCAAAAAAGAATGAATTGTTTCTCTTTCTCTGTCATTTTTTTTTCCTTGTTTTGATCTCTTTTACTCTCAACTAAATCGTATGTGTTCGATTAACGTTCATACCGATTCATACGATTTATACTAATAATAAATTTCGTTTGGATGGTTATTGTTGGTGGTGTTGATGCACGTCTTTATATTGAATTTTATTGAAATTTTATAGTTTGCGTTTAATTGGCGGGCTATTCTTGTTATTGTTGATTTGTGTAACTTGACGGATGATGAACATTTTTGTTTGTTTGGATTACGAATGAGAGTTTCATGTACAATGTATATTTGTATCGTTTCGGATGTGTCTTCTAGCTTTTTCTTTTCATTTTTTTTTCTTTCGCCCGTTTATTTCACATAATGCATGCTCGGCAGGCACATTATTATGAATTATAATTCACTTTGTCAATTGGTCGGTCGGCGGATCATTCGCTCATTCTGTGTTCAAAATAAATTTTTCCTAATAAACATGTACAATGTACACACAGTGAGACAGATAGAAAGAGAGAGAGAGAGAGAAAGAGAGGGAAAGGAGAGCCGATTGGCTCCTTTCGTTCATTCATATGAGCTGTTCTGTCTTTTCTTAGAAATAATTCAAATTCGAATTGATGGTGATTCGTTTCTAATAAATTAAACTGAGCACAACACACAAACACTCATATCATTTCGCCAAAAACTCATTTAAAATGCAATTCATGTCGATATGCACCGTACGGAATAAATCATTACGAAATTATTTCGTTTTTCTTTTATTTTGATTTTAATTTTTTTTTATTTACATTTGATACGCATTCAAATTTGATTCTCTCTCTTCTTTTTTTTTTTTTAATCGGTTTTTTCTTTCAATAAATCATTTGAGCTACGAAAGAAATAAACAAATTTTTTACTTTGTCCAAACTTGAATGAATGGGAACGATTTAAACGTCGTGATTGCTTCGCATCTAAATGCTCACTGAACTGTTTTTGAATTTGAGAATGTACAATATTGGATGGATAGGATAGTATAGAATAAAAACACATTGTTGTAATATATCATTATGTATGTGCTTTGTGCTCTGTGCTCTGTGCTCGGAGTGCTCTGGGCTTTGTAAGGCATGTGGTGTGATATTCTCAATTTTAAATTTTCAATGATAGTTTAAATCGGCACACATATGATGGATTTTGTGTGCATTGCCTGCCTGCCTGCCTTCGAGAGCATGGTATGCCGTTTCCATTTCATTCATTTCAAAAATATTTTCAGTTTGTATTTAATTTTTTTTCGTATGTCTCACTGCAACCAATAATAATTGTAGAGATACTACAGATACTACAGCATACAGCATACATCATACAACACACATGAATTCGAAGAGAATGAATCAAAGAATAAAAAAGAAAAAAAAAGCACAAAAACAACAAACACATTTTCTGTGTTTTCTTAGTAATACAATATTGGACGCCTTTTACTCCAAAGTTGTGTGACCCATACATCGAGCTATTTTGAACTTTGCCAAAACTATCGTCGAATGTCGTCGTATCTTTTACACTATGAGCGATATGAACTTGGAATGCTTACAATGATTTGACATTCTTGTGAAGAGAGGCACACAAAAAAACAACACAAAAAAATATTATCCCATGTTCGATTCGGGGTTGATTTGGATTCGTAGAAGGATTTTAGTTGTAGTTTTTGTTTTATCGCTTCTCTTTTTGTGCATAAATTAGAATCGTATAATTTAAACTGAGACCTTTGTCAGTCCATAAAACTCAAATTGTCTTTGCGCTCAATTTTCGGTTTTCATTTTGGCTTATTAAATGTTTGTTCCCTATTAACATATTCTGTATCTCAATTGAAATAAATTGCCTGCCTGCTTGCTTGCTTGCTTGTCGGGCGGTCTCATCCGCCTGCTAATACTATTTTACTCAGAAATATTTATTTTATTTCTGCTGGTTCCTGTTTGCTTATTGTTTTTCATTCAAAATTACAAACATTTTCTTGGCACTGAGGTTCATTTTCCGTTCATTTCATCCATTCTTTTTGCGTATCAATTTCATTTTGTTTCGATTCGTTTCGTCTATACAAAAAAAAAAAAAAAAAATACATATACACTTTGCGGCTTTTTTCAATTCAATTGAATCATCGGTTTCAGTAACTGTTCATCATTGAAACGGTTAGAATGCTGAAAAAAAATCGATTGTCGATTCCCAATTTGCCGCATAGACAATCAAACATAGATTACAATTCATATGGCAAAATATTAAAGATTGAAGATTCAATGAATTCAACTGGAAGGTGATGATGCTGAATCGAATGATGGATAGAACTTGAAAATATTCTGTTGCAAATGGTAATCGATTCGCTTAGTACAAGATACTTGAATAATATTGTAATAATAAATTGTGCAATAGAAGGGAATCGATTTCGTGACAAAGAATTAATTGCATGCAATTGAAATATTTGTGTCATTATAAATTTTGTATGATTCTCGGTATTGATCACTTTGGATTTACATCACACATTAAAATGGCAATGTCCAACCAGTTGGATATCGCATGGCAATAAATAGAAGTAAAACAGTTTTGAGTGCACTTTGGCCCCATGAGACCATGAACACAATCACAAACAAATCAAATACTGTTTCTTAAAGAATTTGTTACTCGATTTGAAAATAAGAAGTTATGAAATCGACTTTGACAAGAAAACGACTTGAATCGAATCGAATCGAAATTATTAATAAATCACAATTAACAATTGATTCAATGTAAACAGCGGCACAGTGAGAAGGATGCCTGAAGCGTAATATTTAGATTTCAACAGTGTCTATGCTATTGTCAGTTGAGGCTACATCAGGAATTAATTGATATTTTTGCTTTACTCTAGAACTGTATAGAATATACAATATACAAGAAGAAGAAGAAGAAGAAGAAGAAAAAGAAGAAGAAGAAGCAACAAAAATAAACGAATTGTATATGGAACCTTTTTTCTCCTCCGTACAGCAATTCCCATATGTATTCCATGTGTATTTCTGTATCAGTTGTATGCTGTATTTTTTGCCGATGAGACACACCCGCCATCTTATTAGGGATTCGAAAGAATTATCTCTCTCTCTCTCTCGTGCGCGCATATCAACATCTCGACATTTTGAGAATTGGATAACATAGAACGTGAAGTTCATATTTGGGTTTTGTATTCGGATATTTCGACATTCAACCTGCTTGTATGCTTGCTTACCTCTGCTCCAAAGTAATTTCTTTTGGGCGAAAAATGTTCGCAAAGCAATTCACACGCAATACTTATCAATCCACTCAAATGCTCTCCTGAAATAATATGTTACCAAAAACTGAAGCAAAAGAGATAATATTGCGCCAACACACATCAATCTCTTGTGCAGTTCATACGCGCGCCTATCGCAATATAAAATCGCATTTTAAACATTCAACGAAGAGTGATGCGTTTTTTTTTTGCTTTTCTTTTTCAAATCAGAATGGATGCACCATTAGGGATGTGTAACAAAGATAAAATTTTGATGATGGCAAATACACACCAATGCATCCATACAAAAAATATATAAACAAATTACCGTATGACAAAATCGGTTATTAATTTTTTTTCGTTCTGTCGCTGTTTTATATATTCATATTTTGTTGACTGGCACAAATCTTCGTTCATTTGTTCGACATTCATCGAGCGATTACATATTATTGGTTTAATAGACAGGCAACAATTTTCACAGTCTACACTACAATTATGCATCATATAGGCGCAGGCATTGGCACAGCCAAAAACATTAACTATTGGAAGCATCAAAGCAGGTCCCAATATATCGTTTACATAGGATACATTGCATAGCATCCGACCCGAATATCGAACATCTGAGGCGATAGTTCTTCTCGCGTGATTTAATGCGTACATATGTAAACGAATTCACCCGACAGATTTGACGTGTGTGCGTACCAGATTTTCTGTTAATGTGCTGGTGTGTTCGCATATATATATATAAATGTAATATATAGGTATATGTGAATGCGCACATCCATGGATGTGAATTGGGATGCTGTGACGACGAAGCACGAAGCAACGATTGTATGATATAGAACCCTATAATGACGCGCAGTGCACATAGAAAATTGCGCTGAACTTCTCTTTCTCCTCGTTTCATTCTTAAATCAAAATTGATCCTAATACACAAAGGCGACATTGGTATCCCGTCCTATCCTGTACAATGGCAAATGTGAACAATATCGCTTTTCTTCTCTTTTCTTCCTCATTTTCAGTGCATTTTATTTTGAGATTCTTTATTTTCGTTTGATTATTTTTATGAAGAAAAAAGCACATTGCCATGAACGTTATACTTTTTTTCTCGTGCAAATTTTCATTTGGCGGTGACTAAGCGAAAAATTCTTATTCCCTTTTTTTTTTTTCTCTTTTGAGAAAGATTCAGAAAAAATTCAAGGAAATAATTGCATGACACAATGATTCAACTAATTCACATTTTCTTCATTTCGATTTTGGTCGATAGATTGATTGTAGTATTTTGTTTGTTTGTTTGTTTGTTTGCCTCAATAGGTGTTGTTAACTTTGGATATTTGTTGCCTTGAATTTTCACTTTCGTATGGTTATTCACAAATTAATTGTGCAATTCAATGCAATTTGAAGAAGAAGAAGAAGAATTAAAAAAAAAACAAAAAATTTCGGTTCCCGTTTGGTTATCGTTTCATTCTAATCTGTATCGTTTTCGTTTTGATTTTTGTTTTTATTATTGTTTCGTTTCGATTCCGTTACCTTTTCTTACCATAACATAATTTACAATATCAAATCGAATCGAGCGTATTTTACTGTGTTTATTTGACAAAACAACTTTGATCATAGAAAATTAAACGAAAAATATTGACGAAAATTCCTATTTTACAAAACCGATTTTAGTCACAGTCAATTTTATATTATTTACAAAATACTCGCACCAACCGAATTAACTGTTACTTTTGATAAATAATACACGGCTATTTTAGTTTTGTAAATTTTGTTGACAATCAACAGAAGAGTATGAAGCAAATGAAAGAAAATAAAATTTATGAACTTTTGTTTTTTTTTTGCTTTCAGTTCAGTTGATGATTTTTTTGATTGAGAACTTTATCGTATTTTCGACTGCTCTAACCCGAGATTTTTGTTTTCATTCTTGCACGACGTCAGTCACAATACTGCAGTTGAAAAACACATTTCAAATGTCAAATGGGTTCTTCTTTTTATTTTCTCCCTTTTTGTACTATAGCCAAAATGTTTATGTATAATGTGTACAGTGTATACTGTATACCGATGTCCATTTGCTCACTTCAGTGGCATGAAGTTTTGTTTTTCTCGAATGTATCCGAGATCCGAGACGCTGACAGAAGCAACGCCTGAAGTTTGATCATTGGTTGGAATGTTTGGTTTTGTTATCGAGTTACCGTTAATGGTCCACAAAATGATGGAATGACAAAATTATTTTATTTATTTTCGCTGGAAAACGAATTAACATTCCTTGCGAAGATTATTTGCAATGAAAATCATCGAAATGATTCCTTAATCAATTGAGAAAATTACGATTTTGCTCGATGTTTTCTGATTTAATGAAATTCTAATAGATGACGCGTTCATAATAACTTCGAGTAAAAGTGTTTTTTTTTCTTTTGGTTTGTTATGAATTGCCATAATTACATAGCGGTTTATTCAAATTGCAACGGAAAGTAAGAATGACTTTCTCCATTGTTTGATGTACGTTTTCAACGTGTGCTTGCATTCCTTCAAATGAAATTAAAAAAAAGAAAGAAGAAAAAAAACCTACCCAAATGTCCATGTTCATGGATGACCATTCATTTTCCGTTTCTTCTGTATTCACAAATGGATGTCTTCTTTCCATTTCGTTGTGGCTCACAATTTGTCGCTTTGTGATTTTTCTTTTCGTTCCGGGACTGGATAACATTGTCGATTCACACTTTTCTCAAACAATTATTATTTTTTTGATTCTGATCACCAAAATGTGGCATATAATCAATGCAAACAAAATGCAATTATTTTATTTTTTTTGCTTTAATTTTCCGAATAAATTGTTCCGAACACTTTGCAAAATCCTTTTGCTCACTAGAATCGTTTCGATGCAACTGAAGCGATTGATGGTAATATTTGCGATTCTAAAATGATAAAACGCATCTCGAATACCGCTAAATTGGTTAACAAACAAAAATAAATCCGTATACGGATTTACTATGGTGGCTCTAACGATAAAAAGAGATCAACCCATTCTTTTAACAGATATTAAATGAAAAGAGACAGCCGATCCATTTACTACAACGCAAACAACACAATTCTACAGAACCATCGTTTTGATGAACGTGGGTCATTGTACAATTTGGTGGTCGATTTTGCGAATAGACAAAATCAAAATCAATTTTGAATTGTTTGCCATTGTTATTGATCAAAATTTATTGACGATAGACGCAAATAGTTTCTGCAATAATATCACAGATGGCGTTTATAGTTTGGTCGCAAACCGATGAATATTTTATCAATATTTCATTTTATTTTATTTTAATTGAGATGGTTTGTGTTTTTTCTTTCAAAGCAGTTCGCTTTCATTTGAATGTCGTTCGCTGACTTTGTATTTGATAAGAAAAATAATAATTTATAACGAATCAAATGTCAAAAGGTTTTTCAAATGAAATTAATCATGTATGGAATTTATTGAAGGTTTTTTATTTACGATCAAATGTCAAAAAGGGTGTAAGAACCGAATAGAAACGGCTCACGCTCGATACAGTAGAGCAACGATTTTTTTCTGCCATCTCGAATGTATATGTATTTGAATTAAATGGAGGGAATGTCTTTGTTGGCACGAAGTTCAGGTATTTTTGGGTAGGGCAAAAGGGTAAACACTTTTCATTAATTGAATGATAAATTGGAGATTGGACATGTTAATCGGTTTTTTTTCTTCTCTTCTTTTAAATAAATGTTATCATATTTAATTCCATAAGAAAGCAGAACCACTTAACGCCTTCAATATTTCGTGTAACCAGATGAAATTCGGTTACGGTTTAACTTGCCATTGTAGAATTGAACTGTGGATTTAAGTTGTTTGTACCGTTTCGTTATGTGTGCGCATACACAATGTTTGGTGACTGTAAAATATTGTGTTGAATACAAGCATAAGTTGTCGCTATGAATATGTACGATGTACGGGTTTCCATCATATTCTTCTTTTTTCTTCTTTTTTTTTTTTTTGCTTCTCTTTTACAAGTTGAATCATTGTTTTCAATGGTATACACAACATACGTGACCTGATCCGTAAATGTATTGGTGTTTTGCCAGTTTTATCTAAGTGTATACAATTTCAAACATACAACAATACATTGACAATGGCGCGCCGTGCCCGATGACTGAGTATGTGTTTGTTGTTGAGAATTGAAAAAAGAAAAAAATAAAATAAATTGTATTAGTAATATCATCTAGCAACCTCAGTCATTCACTCGCAATACATATATCCACACATAGTTGCTTCGATTTTGAACATTTCAAGCAAAAAATTAAAGAGAAGAGGAAAAAAAAAGAAGAGAGACTGAGGTAGAAAAGAAGTGTAACAAATAGAAGTAAAAATATTAACTAAAAGCAAAATTCCCTTCGACTAAACATTTCTCACAGATATTATTTGCCATTGATAAATTTTTTTGTGCAACGGGTGACAGTGAAAATTGAATATATCCACGACAAATGCATTCTAACGAATCAGCAAATTGAATACAAAAAAAAAGTAAATAAAGTTTGATTCTTTACGAAACAGTTTTTTGTTTCTTCACCGCTAACACATTCTTCGGTAGTAGGGCAACTGAGAATGAAATACAAAAAAAATACAAAAAAAAAATATTAACTAAAAGCAAAATTCCCTTCGACTAAACATTTCTCACAGATATTATTTGCCATTGATAAATTTTTTTGTGCAACGGGTGACAGTGAAAATTGAATATATCCACGACAAATGCATTCTAACGAATCAGCAAATTGAATACAAAAAAAAGTAAATAAAGTTTGATTCTTTACGAAACAGTTTTTTTTGTTTCTTCACCGCTAACACATTCTTCGGTAGTAGGGCAACTGAGAATGAAATACAAAAAAAATACAAAAAAAAAAAACAAAATTAATTTGAGCAACAAGAAAAAGCATTGGAAAAAATTCACAAGTGCAAAACAGAGACAATTCCATTAGCACGGCGACGCATTTCGATTTTCAAGTGATTGGCCAATTGATTTCTGTGACACTTTATCGATTGTCTGCACAACTGAAAAGTACAAAAACAAAATCCAAATAAATAAAATATGAAATATCACTTGAAATGGAGTAAAAAAACTGGAGGATAATAATTGTTGAGCAACGCAAAATACTTGTTTTATTTATTATTACATTTTAGTATCGATGTATTATGATATTGTACAATAGAAGCGAGCACAACAAGATTTCATAAATCAAAAAAGACGAACAGAAAAAAAAACATGATAGAATTTATAGTCGCCTTCAATTGTTTATTCAACCAAAAATAATAAAATGAATACGAGAGCGAACGAACGAACGAACGAACGAAAAAAAATGGAATAAAATCTGAGGAAAATCCATGAGTCAGTGTTCAAAGTTGTGTGTATCGTACTATCGTCAAAAGTAGAACGGATATACATTGGAAGAGACGAAAAAAAGGACTTGTGTGTGCGCGCATTGTATTCATTTCCTTGCACTCGATAATAATCCATTTTTTTTATCCGATTTCTTCCTTTTTCTCTCTCTCTCTCTCTCTCTCTCTCGCTTTTTTCCGATATTTTGACAATCACAATCAATTTGGATTAATGTGCAGCCCAAAACTGCGACGCAATCCAAATGAAGAAGAGAAACAAATGCAATTTTCACGAAAGGAGAAAATAAAAACATATTCGAGTCTCGAGTTTCGAGTTTGACCTTTATACGATATAACGATAATCCATGATACAAACATAAATTGTTTGTAGTTGCTGGCTGAACCATTTGGATTGTGATTTAATGTTAAACGTCAATACCTTTGAACTAAACAAGTGAAAAAAAGAAGACGAAAAAAAAAAATTCAACAAATCGAAATGCATTATTCGAATTGAAAGCACAGCAACGCACCAAAGTTGCTGTAAGGCAGTTGGAAGTTGACAGTTGTTGTTAATTTGTATATAATAAATATATAATGATGATGGATAAAATAAAATAATAATAATAAATAAAAAAGCCGAAAAAGAGATGAAAAAAATCCAAGCAAAAGCATGTACAAATGTGGAACAATGTGCGATGATTTCGAAAAATTGAAAAATTATTTTCGTTGTTGTTGTTGTTGTTGTTGATCGTTGTCTTAACTCATTTTCATATATATCTTTATCCATAACTCTTGTCTCTTGTCAACATCCAAGCATCCCATCGCAACAATTTGCGCTAATAAACCGAAAAATATGAAGAGAAAGACTGCCAAAACCATGAAATTGAAATGATGAAGGCGAATTGAACGAAGCGAGAGAGAAAAAAAAAGTAATCGTCTAGAATCAAACGACAGCGGTGAAGAGTTTTACAGCAGAGATAGATTAAAAAGAAATGTTTAAAAAAAAAACTTATTATTTCTATAAAAAAGAAATAACAACATAAAAAAACGGCAGAATGGGCGAAGTCGACAAAATTCAATGGTATCAGGAATAGCACACGCATAAAACATAAGAATACATATATCAAAAATAAGAGAGTGAAAAGGATGGAAAACTAAATAACTGAATAACAAGTGATTCGCCACCAATAACGAAATATCAACTCTTTTAGTGTTGTTCTTTTTCAGTGTTCTGTCGCTGTTGAACTTTATATAAATATACATATTTCTTCTTTTTTTTTATATATATATTCCTATATATTTCACTTTTGCCAGTAGTTTTTCGATGTTGTTGTTGTTGTCATTGAAATCGCTGCTCCGTTGCTCAGTGGTATTCAACCTGAATTTACACATATATTTATACAGTGGAGAATTAGTGTGCGAACGTGCAAAACGATCAAACTCCTGAAGAAAATGTTCAACAAATGATTATTATTATTATTATTATTATTATTATTATTATTATTATTATTATTATTATTATTATTATTGAGAAATTTAAACGAACCAAGACAGGCTTAATCTCCCATCCCCCCTTCCGAAAGGGCGATGAGAACAATTATAAAAATCGGCCGAAATTGTTATCCAATTTGGTAGCCACTAATCTTTTTTGAGATTTTTTTCTTTGTCATCGATACGATGGAACATTCTTTCATTATTATTATAATGATTATAGAAAAATTTATTCACGCGCATTGGTTACGTTTTGAAACGATCCATTCAGTGTTGTTCTTTCTTATTTTCATTGATTGTCGTAAACGTATTGAATTTTTCTTGTTTATTATCTTGTGATCATTTACTATTAAAGTTTAGACTATTTCAACGGTTAATTCTTTTCATCAGCAAGACAAAAAAAAAAAGAAAAAGAAAAAAGAACAGCATCGAAATCATCAATATTCAACTTCTTTTTTGATTTCTTTTAAAGGTTTCGGCGCCGTGGTTGTGAATGTGTTGATATTTTTCAGTGATCAAAATCGTCCACATGATTCAATCCAAGTTTATGCGCAAGTGAGAGAGCAGCAAACGAAAGAGTTATTTTATGCGAGAGTGATATTTATTGTGGTGTTGCTGGTGTGTATTTATCAAAGTATCATCAAAATGCTATGAACGACAAAATTCAATCATAAACAACAAAAATTAAACCGCGAAACATTTTCGATCGAATTGTTGCAACAAAAGAAAAAAATACATCCAACTGGAGATAACCATTGAAAAAAGTTAAAGAAAAATAAAATCTAAAATAAATCAAGTTTGAAAAAAAATAAAACAAAACAAAACAACAAAACAGAAAGAATCCAAATTCGTGGAGAAGAATAAAAACAGAAGAAATTGGTTTCTAAATTATTTTTTTTTCGGCGAGATTTCCATAATTTGCAATCGGCTTAATATCTTCATGTGAAATATTTTCATCGAGCTCATTTTGAATGATTTGAATCATAGCAAAAAAGAGCCAAGAAAATGAGTTGGGGTACCGAGCTTTGGGTAAGTTATTTCTCTTTGTTCTACATTTCTCTATTTCCAGTGCAAATTTAAAATACACAAAATGGTTTGTTTGTTTTGTTTTTTTTTTTTTCATCAAATGCAATTGAAATTCCGTTTGCCTTTCCGCATTTGGTGAAATCTGGTGAGAGAATCGGAAAAGAGCTTCTTGCGCATATTTACCAGGAATTTATGTGCGAGATAGCCGGCAGAGCCTTCGATTGTTTCACAATGTAAAAAACATATACGAAAAAAAAACAAACAAACAAATCATTTATTTACGAAGCGTTGTTACAAAATCCACAATTCCACAATCCACAATCAAGCTTCGACAGCAAATGATAAGTGAAAAGAAAAAAGAAATATTCGTGTGTGTGTGTGTGTGTACAGTAAATGTGCGTGTCCACTGTCCAATATTCCAACAGAAATATCCAGAACTACTACTGCCTTTTTCTTTTGTTGATTGTTGAGTACTTTATATTTAATATTATGATAAGCGTAAGTTCATTTGGTCTAAAGGAAATGCTGTCTATGTTTGTCCATGTTCCATACTTTCGTACTAAACTTACTGAATCAAAAAGGTAATGTGAACAGTGAACAGTGAACAGTGAACATGGAACCTCAGAGTTCAAAGATCCGGAAACATTGCTTCATTTGTTATTATTATCTGCAATATGTGTTTCCATAATTTTGAGGAAATGGAATTTCGTTGCTGTTTTCTTTTGAAAAATAAGATGAAAAAAATTAATATTAAAGTCTTATTTTTCTGCTAAACATCACCATATATATAAGTACAGTAAAGTCTCTAT
>GL501537.1:1748204-1770735 GCA_000149185.1 Mayetiola destructor | reverse complement strand
GAGAGAGAGAGAGTGTGTTGTTTTTTTTTTCTTCGAATTATTCTTGCTTCATAAAAATAATCGTCATTTTTCCCCCTTTTTGCATTGGCTGTAAATTTTTAACTGGTTTATAAATATGTTCTTGTTGTTATTTGTTATTCATTTTCTGTAATCGAAAATGCATCGATCGCAGCATGTTATACATGTTATACATTTCAAATATGATATTCATTTGGCCGTTTACATTCCCAAATCGAGCATTGCAATTCAATTATAATAATTTAAATATGAAACAATTTAAACTGTGTGTGTGTGTGTGTGTTTCTATGTTTAGACGTTAGGCACAGCGTTCACATATACATAATGGCCCTGCTCCTTGAATGCTAAATAAATATTTATATGAAAAATGTGAATTGAGATTATTTTTTTTTCATTTTTTCATTTTTTCATTTGAAATTGGAACGCTACGAAAATTCTGTGGTTTTTCAATAAACGTTAGATCAATTGAATTGAAAATGAATGATGATTCATTGGAAATGAATTGATTTGCTGTTTCCATGCATTGAAAATGAACTCCATTTGGTTGATCGATTCGGCTGACTGACTGACTCCATTTAGCTAGTTAGCTGGTCGGTTGATTGAGTGACCGACCGGTGAAATGATTTTCATTTCTTTGCTTTTTACGATTTTCATTGCTTTTAATTTTAGCTTCGGATTGTGCGTCACATCGACATAAATGGAATGTCGAAGGCGTTTCCTTTAAAAAAATTCAAAGTTTTAAAATTTTTTCTGCAAAGTTTGTTTGCATTTATCTCTGAACCAATCAATTATTATTTATTATCAATTGAAATTTCTGTTTATTCACATTGTTGCACGATTTTTTAACGATAAAAACAAAACAAAAAAACAGATTATGTTTGAAGAAAACTGAAACTCAAAAGTCACAGCAAAATAATGCGATGTTGACAAACAAATAAAAAGAAGAGAAAAATACAATTTACAATGTATATCGGTTGATGTACGTTATCGGTTGAGATAATGCAAAATGATATTGATTGGGTGAAGGCGATGACTCATTCGCACGCACATTATCAAATTATTTCGAGTGTTCGGCATTCGTACACGTACTAAAGTAGGCTAGAAAATTGGCATATCAGTATTGCCTATCGGCATTGGCACCGTCGATGTCGAACGTCGGTGAAATTTTCCATAATGGCTTGATGCCGTCATTATATTAATTCCGATTCCTCGTTCAATTGGGCAAAAGAGAAATATGCTCGGGGAATACTAGATATTGTAAAAATAGGGAAACGGAACGAATAAAACAAACAAATAACACCCAACCCTGCCAATACACATGATTCGTATCGCATGCACATAATATCGCACCGAATTTCATTTCAATTTTACTTTGTATTCAAGGCATTACATCTAAATGCATATGGGCAATATTCTGTTCCATACTAAATAACATACTAAACGTATGCGCACCAAATTTCGATTCAACAGACAAAATCTAAAGATAAAATAAGTGATGAAAAACCATTTTTAGGGTGAATTCGGTGAATAGCGAATGATATGAAGGATATTTATGTATTTTAATGCTACTATTTCCGCAATTTAATGTTGGCCCATAAAATCGATTTCGTTTTTCTGTCATTCGATATTGATGGAATCGAACTTATTTGATCAATTTTTGAATTAGTCATTATATCACACTCTCATTTCACCAAACATCGAACACGTGTACACACACACACACACACACAGCTTTTTTTGTCTGTGCGGCCGCGACAATGGTTAATTGACGGTGAATCGTTAATTCAAAAGCGATAGTGAATATTTGAAAAGGTGAACGATATTTGTGACCGACTAACTGAATGGCAAATTGAATTAATTTTTGACCAAATGATCGCCTAAATGCGATAAAAACCCAACTCAATATCCGTCGGCTGGTTGTCTTTTCTCTTCTCATGCATCACAGCTGGACACGCACCGTGAGGGGAATAAATATATTGTTTGGTTAGCGAAAAAAGTTATTAAAAAAAAGAAAAAAAGAAAAGAAAAAAGAAGTTGCATCGGAATGAAAAATGCACACGGCAACAACAAATAGCAAAATGTATTAAAAATAAAAGTAAACCATCCATTGCTCGAATGAGTAAATCATAAATGGCAGCCGCTTACCTGCCATCAAATGGAACAATTTTCTACTTTGAATTTTAAATTCTAATCAAACATACAAACAATATGTGGATTTTTTTTATTTAATAATTGATTGTGATTGTGAACCACATTTTCTTTTGTGATTATTTATATGTTTGTTTTAATTCACTCATCAAATGCCATAATCATTGTCCAAGCCCCCTCTTCATCATATTAACTCTCAAGTACAAACTGCACTCATGCAATAAAAATGATCGTCAATGCTCGTCAAAATTTTGTTTTTTTTTTTGCCTTTTCAATATTTGGAATGTAATAAACATTTGTTTTATTTAAATTGTGCGATTGTGAATTTGTTGTGTTTGTGTTGGTGTTTGATGAATTCGAATGATCGATGCTCTCAACACTCAACACAAAACACACAGGTTATTTATTTTTTTTTTATTTTTTTTTTTGTCTATTTCAATGGAAAGTCAGACATTCTGTGAAAATTAATGACATAGCCAAAGTGCGGTTGCAAGCGCGCTGTTTTGGAATTGATGGAAAGAGAAAGAAATGAAACAAATATTATTTGTATCACGATTGACGACGACGATTGTCGAGTGAGAAAAATAGCAACACAATAACCACACTCACGTCAGGTTATTCAGTTGCTCTTTGTTTTTTGTTTCTTTCTTCTTCTTTTTTCTTTTTTATTTTTGTGTTTAGTATATTAGCCCATTGCAGCAATAATGTTTTCTAAATGAATGTTCCGAAAACGAGGCTGTGTGTGTGTGTGACAGAGAAAGGGAAAATGAGAGATAGAGAGTCATGGAAATATTCAACTGAAACAGCCCAAATTGCAAATTGTGTTAGGCCAAAGATGAAAATTGTGCGGCATAAACGAGCAAACGTGCAAACAAACATCGAATGATAAAATAATAAAAACCAAATGAAAAAAAAAAACAAATAAATAAATAAATAAAAGCCACAAAATTTCAATAAAACTATTGGAAGTTTTTTTTTGTTTATTTCTTTCTTTGAAGCATTCAAAATTCAAATCAATACACAGCCCACGAACAAATCGAACTAAAATAAAAACATGAAATACCTTCTCAAAATCGAAACCCGAGCACGTTTTTGCATATTTCAGTTATTTCTTCTTAATGAGAATGGCAAAGTGAAATGAAATCACCCAATCGGCGGCCCATGAAGAGCTTCCATGAATGACTTTAACCATATAAATATTGTTGCGTCTGAATTGGAATTGGAATTGGAATTGGTTACATTCATTACCTTGTCTGCATATTTGGTTACCGGACAAATGCGATACAACGCCCCAATTACGTTATGAATATCTAATGATTTTGGTGTTTGTTATAACAGCTTATAATAATAATATTCAATTTATTTAGTGTCGGTGCTCGGTGTTCGGTGTTTGGTGATCGGTGTAGGCACCTAATTTTTGTTAATTTCGTTTTTTTTTTGCCGCATTCATCAATGGATCATTTTGAAATTTTGAACCAAACATGAACAATAATCGCAATCATCACACGATGCGATCAATTGGATTGAACTTGTTGCTTCGTTTTTATTTTCTCTATAAATTATTATTGTATGTAACATAAAGGGGTGACTGTTGCTTTGTTTCTTTGTTTTTATGCTTTCCATATATTTTTTGTTTGGGATTTTGTATGCTGTTTTTTTTTTCTCTCGATTAAATTCAATTGCATTCATGATTCGTGATGAACTTTGCAAAATGTAATCGACAGATGTGCCACAACCGCACACACAACTATCGTTAACCGTCAAGGTCAACGGCTTATACATTTTATTTCTCATTTTATTTTTATTTTGCTTTTGATTGTTTTGGGATGGAACAAACATATAGTTGGCATTGCCATACTTGTATACCGTATGCGCACAGCATTATATAAATGATTTGGAAGGGACTTTCGATCTTGAATAATAAATAAATAATAATTTAAGATAATTGCACTTGAATGGTTCCATATATGGCTTGTGAGAGGCTTTTAAGCTTCCGTTTTTGACCCAAACTAATCAACATCATTCCCCACAAATACTTACTTTCAGCCACAATCCACAATCCACAATCTAAAATTCATAATAATGCTAGATGATGATATTTCACGATTAAATATACATATTGTACCACATATGCTGCAATTAAGTGAATAAAGTGGACACTGTTCGCAAAAATCTGTGCGAAAATATTATGGAAATAAGATGAAGAGAGCAAAAGCAACAGCAAAAGCAAAAGCAAAAGCAAAAATGATTGCAAAAAACTGAAATTGACCGCCGGTAAAATTGTTACAATTGAATATTTAAAATTGAATGGGAAGCAGAGCACAAAATGAAAAATACATGTGAAGAGTGAAAATTGTCTTGGTCGCAACAAAATGATGCGAATTGTAAATTGTAAATGACTCAATTGGCAAATGAGCTCCATTTATTTTGCTCATGAACAAGTGAAACTTAACGATTCATCAACCAAAAGCCATTTAACACACTTTTTGAATTTTTGTTAAGAATGTTCAGCCCATTTATTTATGTCTAAGTTTTCGGTGTTGTTTTCTTTTTTTTTTTTCTTTCTCTTCTTTTCTCTAGTTTTTTGTTTTCTATTTCGTCATGTCACACACTTGCGCAGCTACAGACACACAATAATGTCATGATATTGTGTGCTAATCACGTGTTTTGCCGTTCGATCAATTTCGAATGCCTTTTATGTCTGTACACGATTCGAAAAAGTTCTATTTATTTTTGGCAAATGTCAAAAAAAAAAAAAAACATTTATGTTTCAAACCTCAATGTTCGATCGTTGTTTGTGGCCAAGAGCCATGAGCATGTCCCAAATTTTGTTGTTTTTTTTTTGTAAAAAAAAATAAATATATAAGCGGCGGCGCATTTATTTTTATTTTTTCATCATTGAATTAGTGCAATTTAAACGATATATGTAGCTGTATGACGACTGAACGTTAAACAATTCCAAACAGGTTTCAATCCAAACTGAACCAAACCGATTGCGATATACACTATCATGTATGTATACATATAATCTTCAATGTTTAATGATACAGAAAACACGTTCACATGATAACATGGACAAAAAACCGAATATTATCACATTCGACCGTTTGGCAATAATCAAAATATGTTTACGGCATACGGCATTTGATCGTCTATATTATAAATATTATTGTTTTTGATTTTATCAATGCTCGTAAATTGTAGTTAATGTACCGCATTATTTGCTGATTTGTTTATGGAAAAGAAACAATAATAATTCTATTGCTCGAGAGTCGAGAGCTTTTGATTTTGTTGAACAACATTAAAATATTTCTGTTATTAATAATCCGTTCATATTGAATTCCATATTTGCTAAAAGCATGTTTTCTCCACGCGCAGCCATCCAAAGTTTGCGTTTCTTTTCACTCTCTCTCTCTCTTTCTCTGTCCTTCTCTGTCTCCTTCTCTCTCTCTCTCTCTCTCTCTCTCTCTCTTGTTCCCCATTCAAACGTTTAGCGTTTTAAAAAAAAAATAATTACGAATTTTGATTTTATGATTGAAACTGGACCCGAACTGGGCCTTTGACTATCTTAAATGGTTGAAAAATGATATTCGAAGCCAATGTTTGGCTACATTCCAGCAATTATTCGATTTCGAAACATTGGAAAGGTTTTAGTTTTGCATGCATTTTTTCATAATTTCTGATTTAAATCAACAATCGCTTAATGTAAACGTCGTAGGATCAAGTTAGTATCCACACTATCCACGCCCATTTAAGGTAGCACATTAAAATATTGCCACTATGCATGTAAGAGAAAACGTGTTTTTTTTTTCGCAATGATCGGTATGTCAAAATGGAATCGTTGATAAGACATTCTGGTGAAAACATTCTTTTCGTTTGGTTTCGTTTCAATTGATTTCTTTTTCATTCCGGAATCCGGAATTTCAGAATGCAGAATTCAATGCATTTTGTGATGGCATTTTTTAATGAACAAACAAAACAATTTTTTTCTTCCAATATTTGATTCCAATCAAATCGAACATCATATCCGATAAATTACGTGCAAAGTGTACGATTAAAAAGCATTTTCTCCTATTTATGTATTTCATCGATCCATAAATAGTAGCGATCCGACAACGAATGTTAACGAATGTTGACGATTGTCGTTATGCATCCAAAACAGCGATTCATTTATTAAAAATTAAACTTAGTTAGAGTTTTTTTTTTATCATAGCCATTTGCATGCTTATCACTCATTATCATTTATGAATATTCTATCTAAAATCAACACACAAAAAAAATGGAAGAAATGTGTGAAACTAAATCGAAAGTAAAAGAAACCGCAAAGAAAAAACAAAAATCGAAGAAGAAAACCCCATTTTGAGTAGCGGCAAATTTTTTTTTTGTTATTTTACTAGTTTATATTTTGAAATCGACAGACCCACAATAAATGCATAAGGTGAGAAAAAATGAGAAGATGAAAGAAACACAACAATGAATCTCATGTCAGACACAAAATAAAAATTCCTTTCAATTTTCATTTTGGATGAGCATATTAGTATGTTTTCACTCATTCGATGAGCTTGTGAATTATAAAATTCAAATCTCACCGTTGAGAAAATATGACTGCGTGATCACGATTAGGTGATGAATATAACTTTGGCCATGCTGGACGCACTTTTTGTCTCTTTATTCGTTTTCTTCTCATTTTTCTTTCTTTTTCGTTTCGATAAGAACCGACGAGAAACGGCAAACGGCGAATTGAATGATTGAATTGTTGACATGTGCATTGTTAATTTTTGTTTTTTCTTCTTCATTTTTGATGATTTGTTTATTTTATTCGTAGCTCTCACTCTATCGAGCTTGTGTATTAGCATCATATCAATCTCATATTCCGACAGTCGATTCACATTGTTTAAATTCAATTTAGCTTTGTTCGGGATTCCGCAAACTTATATCATGATGAATGTGCGTCACTTGTGGTCAACCATTGTGTGTTTGAATCATCAAATTTCGGATTTTTTTACTTTTTTTCTTCTTCTTCTTCTTCGTCTTCTTCGGTTTTTTCTTCATTTTATTACCATTGGTCGCTTTCATTTGCTAATGAAACATAAATTGAATTTTATGTTTTCCGATAGAAACAAAAGAAAAAAAAACGCCGAAAATGAGCCAAAGATCTGGAAATGTGTCTTACTCACACTCCGGTTAATGAACTAATTATCGACTTCAGCATGTAAAACCTTGACTTATTATTCATTATAACTTCCTGTTCTGTTTATTTCACCTACGATCAACTGTTTAATTCAATTCAAAATAGCTAGAAACTATTTACAATGGAATTGAACTCATATGGAGACAACTCTCAACTTTGGGTACATATGATTTGGTCCAATCATTCGAAACGGCAACACATTTTGCTAATAAAACATATTTAAATTTGACAATTTAGAAAAACTTTTATGAACAATGAACAAATGTCTGTTGTTCTTTCATTCTGTTATTTTTCTTCATCAAACGGTTTCGAGTTTCATGTCTGACAAGCTATTTGTTGATGATGTTATTATGTATTATTATTATTGGAACATTGTTATCATTCCAAGTCTCAGAATCCATTGACCATTGACCATACTTTCATATATAATAATAACATAATAATGATAATGATAAAACAACCACAAATTCAACCACAAAAAACAAAACAAAACAAAATTGCTTCAATTGTGCTGGTTCAGTTATCTTTCAAATCAAGCGACTGAATACCGAAGACCATAGTCTTGTCGCATAAAATTCCTTCGACTTTTTCAATTGGTTAGCTCATTTATTCACATCTAAATTCCATTCAATTATGCCTGCTAATTTATGTTCGGGTTAATGTTGGTGCTCGGTGCATACAATAAACAAATGACACACTCACAATCCAAGAGAAACATCAAACAAAACAGACAGAGCGAGAGAAGAAAAATATGAAAGATTCCAAAGAAATGTTGCTTCTTCTTCTTTTATGTTTTGTTTTGTTTTGTTTTTTTTTTTGTTGATAGATCATTGCACTTTGTCCCCGAATCAACTGAATAACCAATTACAAACGCAAACTACACCGGCTTTTTTTTTCTAGAAAATTGAACAGCAACAAAAGTGCACTTTTTTCATGCGCAAAGAAACACAAACTGCAAACTGGTAACCCATTGCATTGATATGGAAAGCGAAAAAGAAACTTGTTCTCTGAATGAAAGAAAAGAATACAGAAAAAATGCCTCTCAAAAAAAATAAAAATAATATTTTGATTCGTAGAATCCAAGAATGAACTGTAGAACGGTACATTGTGAATGGATAATCATCAAATTTATGCATTAATTCGAGAAAATAAAAAAAAAAATTAAGAATAGGAAGAAAAAGTTAGAGAAACAACGTGGCCAAGAACCTATGGCCGTGTAAACAATAAATACGTATCATTTGTGTGAATTATAAAACAAATTCCGATTCTCTCCAGTTAGTTTGAATCAATCTGATGGTGTGTGCATCATGAATCCGGAAGGTCAATTGAATATAAATTTTGATTTTTGTTGTTGTTTTTTCTCCTCCCGAACAGGATCAGTTCGATAACCTCGCTGCACATACCCACAAGGGCATCGACTTTTTAGATAAATATGGAACGTTTGTTAAGGATCGATGCAATATTGAAATGGAATATGCGGCCAAATTAAGGTAAATAAAATGAATGTTTTAACAATGACTTTGGCACAGCACCAGAAAAGTTTTTTTTTCAGTATGATCCATAGTCCATATACTCTTATAACTTATATCTGAATGCCATTCAATGAATTCCACCAACGGAATTGTTTTTTTTTTTTTAATGTAAAATTTATTTGCTCTAATTTCAGGCGACTGGTCAAAAACCATCAACCCAAAAAGAAAGAGGAAGAAGACTATGAGTGAGTAATGACTGATGAGTAAATCATTGTATGCTAATCGATATGGATGAATGGATGAATGAATGGATGACAATGATGAAATTCATAACATTTTCATCATCGTTTCCCATCTAAAACATAAAACTTAACGACTATAAACCACTTGTTAATGTACGACTTACAAATCGCAATAGTCGTATATCTTAGCGATCTTCATACATCATTCATGGACATTGTGTGGCCGTGTTTCAGCGCCATTCAGACAGTTTGATTGTTCGATTTATTCATTTTATTCGGTTGTTCGTATGCAAAATGCATTTTTTTTTTTCATAACTTGTGTTTTAGGCATTAGAAAAATATATTTGTTCAACTTGAATACGGTAAACGCATAAATGAAACGGAATCGAACGAAAAAAAGAACTGTGTTTCGTATTTTTGATTGCTGGTTCGATGCATTCAAAGAAGTAAAAAAAATAAATAAATAAATATGAATAGTGAATAGCATAAAGTAAATACTAAATACACTGCACAAAGTAGTGGTGCGCGAGCTGCTTGTGTGTTTCTTGTGTTGCCATTTTTTGCGTAACTGTGCTTTAGGTAAAATAACATTTTTTTTTTTGTATGAAGAATTCGTATTCAACATATATGTATATTCAAGTGTACGGTGTTACTACTGTTGCTTGAACCATCGTCATCAGCGTATAGACGAGAAGAGAGGTGAAGAGAAAGAAGAAGAAAAAAAATACACCGCATTCTTTTACATAAATGGTCTATAATTTGAAATCGATCCGAGAAATGTATGAAAAAAATATAACCGGCAACTATGATTTCATTTGATCCATTGGTATTCAATATTCATGTCGATCACCGATGTGTGATTTATTTTTTGTTTTTTTTTTTTTTTTTCTTTTTTTTCCCCCCATTCTGACAACTCGTTTAGCATCATTTTTTGCGTAACTGTGCTTTAGGTAAAATAACATTTTTTTTTTTTTGTATGAAGAATTCGTATTCAACATATATGTATATTCAAGTGTACGGTGTTACTACTGTTGCTTGAACCATCGTCATCAGCGTATAGACGAGAAGAGAGGTGAAGAGAAAGAAGAAGAAAAAAAAATACACCGCATTCTTTTACATAAATGGTCTATAATTTGAAATCGATCCGAGAAATGTATGAAAAAAATATAACCGGCAACTATGATTTCATTTGATCCATTGGTATTCAATATTCATGTCGATCACCGATGTGTGATTTATTTTTTGTTTTTTTTTTTTTTTTTCTTTTTTTTCCCCCCATTCTGACAACTCGTTTAGCATCAACATTTCTTTCATCATTTTTGTATATTTTTTTTTCTTCTCTTGTTTTTTATTTTCCTCTCATTAATTTATTCATAATATTTTGTTTTTCTGTGTGTTTTGTATCATTATCCACAGTTTCACATCGTGGCAAGCATTTCGAAATGTTTTACGCGAACTAAACGACTTGGCTGGCCAACGAGAAGTAATTGCTGAATCATTTCAATCACAAGTTATCAACGCAATAACATTATTGTCGAAAAATTTACGCGATGAACGGAAAAAATCGTTGAACGATGGTGCCACCTATCAACAAAATTTGGCTATACAATTTGCTGCCTTGGAACGGGCCAAACGAAATTATGAAAAATCGTATCGGGATTCAGAAAAGGCGAAAGATAGCTTTCAACGAGCCGACGCTGATTATAATTTAAGTCGAGCCGAAGTGGAAAAACAACGACAAAATATGAATTTTAAATTACAGCAATCAGAAGAAGCGAAAAATGAATATGCCAATCAATTACAAAAAACCAATAATTTACAAAAGCAACATTATGAAGTTGCACTTCCAGACGTCTTCAATCGATTGCAAGAACTTGATGAAAAACGAACCGGAGGCATTAAAGAATTCATTAAACTTTCAGCCGATGTTGAATTGTCGGTAGCGCCAATTATTGCCAGATGCTTAGAAGGTGTCAGTAAAGCGGCCGAATCCATTGATGAAAAAGAAGACTCACAAATGGTCATAGAAAAGTGTGTTGGATTCTTTTTTTTTGTCAAGTCGCTGTAAATTCGAATAAATGAAGTAAATTAATATGATTTCGCTTTTTTCACCGATTTTACAGATATAAATCTGGATTATTTCCACCTGATGAAATTAAATTTGAGGATCTATCGAGGATGGACCCAGAAACTGTGACCAATAAAGTTGTTAATACGATCATTGGAAAGGGCACATATAATCCAAAAAATTGGAAAAAACGACCTTTTCTATCCTCAGTGTTCGGTGTTGTTGGCAAAACGGTATGTCATAAATGCAATCGAAAATAATAATTTATTTTTTTCACATTTTCGCATTTTTTTGTTTGTTTTGTTTTTCTTTTTAGGGGAATTTGCCGGATGGATCGAAAGAAGATTATAGTAATCTCCCACCAACTCAACGACGTAAAAAATTAACGGCTAAAATTCAAGAAATTCAACAAAAAATTCAAACGGAAACCGCCGCTCGTGATGGTCTCATGAAAATGAAGGTTGTTTATGAGGGAAATTCATTACTAGGCAATCCAATGAGCGTTGAAGGCCAATTAAATGAGTCAGAAAATAAATTAGAAAAATTGAAAACAGAATTAGCTAAATATCAATCGTATTTGGAAGATGCAGACGCAAAACAACAAGTACAGCATAGTCCTCAAACAATGAGAACCCACTCAAATTCGCACACGCAAGCAAGGTAACAAAATGAAAATAAATAATATAATAATGAACAATATATAATATATAATATATTAATTAATTGCATTCAATGAAAATTAATCAATTCCATGAATTTTTGACCAGGCATTCAAATGGAAGTACTGAATATGGTGAAGATCAACCAGATGAAGTGCAAAGCTTAAGCCGATCAGCATCGGAAAATAGTGTGGCGCTGGCGCAGCATGAACGAAATAATAATAATAATAACAGTACCAACAACGAATCAATAAATGGGTATGAATGCCATTCTTTGACCAACAAATAGAATGATTAATTTAGGGTTTTTGCTCTTTGTACATTGATTGTGTTTAGATCATCGGCGAGTCCAGAAAGTGGTCTTGGTACATCGCATACATCATTGCACGGTTCAGGCCAAGAGAACTCCAATGAACAAATATTGAGTGAAGATTTGTATTATGAAGTGGAGCCACTTCAACCATTGGGCGTTTGTAAAGCTTTGTACGCATTCGACGGTATGTATTTTAAGTTTTAGCACACACGCAATGTGCCGTTCCCATTTCGAATAATTCTCCCAAATGAATGATAAATTTGTAAATTAAATGCTGTTTATTTTTTTTGAATTCAAATGTAGCAACAAGTGAAGGTAGCATTCCAATGGCCGAGGGCGAAGAATTGCATGTTATCGAATTAGATCAGGGCGATGGTTGGACTCGTGTTCGTCGTATTACCGATGCTTCTGGCTGGGAAGAGGGTTTTGTTCCAACAAGCTATATTGAAAGTACTCTGTATGCATAGATAATCTAAACATAAACAAAATATAGATTAAAATTTAAAGAAGAAGAAAAAAAAACACATACACTCACATACTCAATGAGCTGAGATCAACAAAATAAAACAAAAACGAAACGAAAATGAAAAAAGAAAATAAAACAAAAATTAATTATTGTGTATTTAAATTATCGAACTATCAACTGCGGTGACATATTTAATGTTAATTGTATTTGTTCTGCTGTGTATGTGACCAATTCAACGCAAACTACTTATATTTAAATAAGAAATTTATTCAAATTATTGTCAAGCAAATTAAAAATAAAAAAAAATAATAGAGAAAAAATAGAGAAAAATTACATCAAGCCGAACATACGATAACGCTCAAAATAAGTTAAAACAAAATGAACAAAAATTACAAACAACAACAAAAAAACTTCATTCAAATTTACTATTATTATTATCGATTATATTTTTTATTTGAAAAATTGACTAAAATGGATAAAAAGTAAAAAAAAAATCGAAAACAAAACTGAGTCTTTGTTTGTCGACCATTATTTTATTAATAATATAATCTTGCAATCGATTGTAGATGAAGAAAAATTTTACATTTTCAATTCAAAATTGTATCGATTTAATTTTAGTTTGATCGGAAAAAGATGAATTCATTATGTTTATTTTTAATCTCAAAATGGAATTAGCATAATTTGATCTGAAGATAAAAGCCGCAATTCCTTTTGTTTTAAAATGGCTTCAATTTCTTCAGTGGTTTGTTTTTCTTTTTTTAGCAGAAACAAAATAAAATGAATTATAAATAAATAAACCTTTATAAATGTCGCTTCAAATGGGTGTGGCTCCGAAAATGAAAAATCTTTTTGATTTAGTGATTTATTTATTTAATTATTGTTGACGGAAGAGAGATACAATCATTAACAATTATTATCCGATCGATCTGAAATATTGGATTTAGGTATAACTTGGGATATGCTTTTGATCCGATTAAAAAAAACTGTTGGAACATTTTTTCCGAATTATTTTTCAAAAATATTTTAATCAATTTTCGAAAAACTTTGCAACGTCATTGATAACACTTTTGGGTTTGGTATGACATATGGTGTATATTTTCAAATTCGGCACCACCGAATTCTGCCCTATTTTTTTTTTATTTTCTTTTTCTCGCTTTCAACGAACGGATCGATCTTTTATGCAGCTGTGCGTTTGAAAAGTTAAGAAATGAAACTCCAAACTTGAATTGATTGATGGCAACAACTTCATTCTGATTGAGCTACCATCAACACGTAATAATCATTTTTCTCAATTAAAATGGTCAAAAAAAAAGGAACATCCAAACCAAAAACAGCAAGCCAAATCATCACCGAATCGACATCTGTGTGGCATTTTGAAATCGTGTCAAGCAGGTGTTAATAATAATTAATTTAAAAAAATAGAAATAAAAAAATGAGTGAACTGATGTTTGTTTTAATTTGTGTTGGTTGGTAGACAAATCAATGACATATTTACAACAAAATTTAGTATATGAGAGCTTTGAACATTTCTTCAACCAAATTCATCATATAAAAAGTATGTTTCATTTGATGAATATGGATATCGACTGAATTGTGGAATAAAACTTTTCTCTCTTTCCATTAACGTTCGAGAAAG
Organism: Mayetiola destructor; assembly: GCA_000149185.1. Lineage (NCBI taxonomy): Eukaryota > Metazoa > Arthropoda > Insecta > Diptera > Cecidomyiidae > Mayetiola > Mayetiola destructor. The sequence goes on along the minus strand of GL501537.1, from coordinate 1,756,522 downwards.
AATCATTACAACATATAGTTGTCCCTTGGCTTGGATTAATTTGCTAGAATTTGTGGCCATGTGCGTTAACAAAAATATAATAAGATAGTTAAAGGGAAAATAAGAAAAACAAGTTGTATACAGGATATTCCCTGAACTAGCCACATTGGTTCCGGGCCAAGTGGTCCACAAACGGGGGTGGGGGCAAGCAGGTTTTGGCAGCGAGATTAGTAAACAGCAAGCTAATTTCTCCTAGCAGAAGCAAGTACGTTGGATAACCTGCTTTCCTGCTTGCTTGCTGCGTATACCTGCTAATTTTTTCTTTCATTTTCCCTGATCCAGGGACCAATGAGACCGCATTTTTCAATTGGGAGGCAGAAAGAGGGAATTTTTTTCCAAATCGATCTAGAATCCATGCCAAACCATTTTAAATTCTAAAAAATACATCTCCTATCAATTTGGAGCCGAAAATAGAAAAAAAAAAAATTTGGAAATTTTTTTTTTCGAAATTCTTATATGGTAACCTCAGAAAATCCGTAATCGACCATGGGATATTAATTACTAATCACCCCATTTCTTCACATATTTCAAAGAGAAAAATAAGAAAATCAAATCGAATTTATAATATTTCTCAATTTGAAATCGAGATTTATGTGTTCGCAATGATAAGACTTGCCCGTTCAGTCAAATTATTAATTTTATGTGACAGAAAAATCTTCTAAATAAACTAATACTAGTACGCAAGGAAATATTTTCCGGCAGTTGTGACACTGATCAGTGTGAAATATACCGCAATTTTTATCTGTGTACCAATCCCAGTAAGTCATAGTAAGCACAATTTAATAAAGTTTATGAATTAGATACGTAATAGAAACTCCTTCCCAACAACACAATCGTTTTATAAAAATCCACAAATATTTAAATGTATCCATTGAAACGTTTAACATTTATTTGATTTTATGTTAACAGATTGTTGCAGTGTTTTCAGCTATTGGCTTTCTGTATTTTGCTTGAATCCACACTCGATACATTTTGAGCTGTTTGCAACGATTCACTTGCAATCGTCGATCGACTAAATTAAATTCTTCAATAAAACCACATCCCTCGAACAAAGTTCGAAGCTCATCTGAAACCATCAAATAAATAAAGAAAAAATTAAATTAAATTAAAACCAATTAAATGATATTATTCAAAGAATGTTTTACCTTGTTGAAAGAAATAAACTCTCGTCCCATCACCACGCACGTAAAAGTTTTTTTGTAAACATTTTCCAGATTTGATTCGTAATTGTGCCAAATCATATAGACCATAATCACGGAATAATACCAGACCGCCTGGTTTCAAGTATCTAAAACATTTTTCCATGACTCCTTTCATTCTGAAAATGGATAGAAGCAGATGGTGAGTTTAATTTAATTCTTGAGAAAACTAAATAATATCAATCAATAATATTTGATCGGATTCAGTAAACTTACTTGTCTGGATTTATGGCAGATATAACAAAAATCATAACAATAATATCCAAGCTATTTTCTTCAAAAGGAACAACATTTTGCCAATCATTTGCAGTTACATCCAGCACAAATGCATTTGTTCGCTTGTCATCAAATTCTTGATGCGTTCGCAGAATATCAATAGCGCGTGGTGAAAAATCACAGCCAAACAGTCTTAGATTTGGATCGGTATTATATTTCAAAATTGGAAGAATTGTGTTACCAACTCCGCATCCAATTTCAAAGATATTAAACAATTTGGTATCATCATTCGAATCGATGCCCCTGAAATGTGTATGTGATTTCAATTCGGGAAATTCGGTGAAAAGCCAATGACGATCTTTGAAAAATTTATTTTGATGAATGTCGTAAAATGCATCCCAAAATGAGTCGGCTTTTGATTCGAAATGTTCAACCTCTTCTCTGCTCAATGTAATTGCTGAGTTTTTCTCTACTTTTGCCAATGCATTTGCCTCTTGTTCATCGTCCCATTCGACATCATCCCTATAATTGCAAATGGAAAGAAGTTTTTTAGCGATTGATTACAATTAAATGGAAAATTTTGAAAATGAAAATAAAAATGGAAAGCATACCAAGCATTGTGTTTGAATACATTTTCTCCATCATTTAAATATCGATTGCCGAATTGTTTTCTCGCTTCGTTTGGTTCTATGGTCATTTTAAATAATTTGCTTTGATGGCAATTGTGAGGTTACGATTCTTTGAAATAAATAAAACTAAAATGTAAACAATCGCTGATGGAGTACCTGAAATTGAATAAATAATAGAGCCTCCACTTGTTCCACTGAACCACCAATCATAAAAATCAAATACTTCCAAGGACAAAAAATTGTTATAAAATACAAAAATTATTTACAATTTTAAACACACAACTGTCATATAAACATACAAAATCGTGTGGCTGCGTATAATATCTGAATATTTTGATGATTAAGAAATGTCAAAAAAGTTCGCATCGAATGAAGGTCGCCCTGTGTTTGATAGTAAGATTCGCGTGAGTTATACGCCTGCATGTATGCATGTGTATGAGATATAACATTTACCTATGTATTTATGATTCGGTTGCTGTCAAAGTGTTAGATCCGAATGTGCACACAGTTTTTGAATTGGTTCAGGTTTCGAGTTTGGACAATGAATTCACCCTTTTTGAAGAAATTCTATGTTTGTATGCACACGGCACAGGCGATATAAAGTTTATATATGTGTATCGGTTATGCAAATTTAAAGTCTGTTTTCCTGTCAAAGCTGACTGACAATTCAAATGTCTGTTGCTTACGATAGATAAATTCGTTTCGATGAAAACTGTTCAATGCTAAATCTTTTCCACATCTTGTCATTGGAATGGAATTGTTTGGAATTTTTTTTTGTTTTTGTGTTAAGATTACAAATCAGTCGATTGAATAGACATTTTTGAAGAGATCATTTCGATCGACAGTCATTGAACCGAATTGATGATGAAGAAGAACAAAAATTAAAGAAATATCACAGAACAATCAATGACATCCAATGATATCGTTGAACATGCATACATCTACAGCTGATGTAGTTTAATATCTACCGCGATGCATATGTAGCGGCTATATCGGATTGATTGTATGTATTTGATTCCCAAAAGGATGAATCGCACCGTCAAACGGTTGAAAATGAATACGTGAATTAGTTATCATGTGTCAAAGAAACAAAAAAAAAAATACCTCTACATATCTTTAGCGGTACCGCACACATTCATTCAGTCATTCATTCATTTATACACACGCATCGATTCAATCATACACTCCTCATCTTCTCTGTTTTTCATTATCACAAGAGAAAAGTATTTTACGTTTGGGTTTTTTTTTTCGTAATTCTCAGTCCAGGAAAGTTCATTATTTTTTTTTTTGGAACTCCGAGTTAGCGGAAATAAAGTTTATTATTCGCCTTTGTCTTTTTCCGTATGCTAAATATCCAAATCACAGTGAATCGAAGCAAAATCTTTAGATTTGTGATAATCTACACGGAATCTTCAGTCACCGGGTGCATAGATTACAAAACATTTTTTTTTTCTCTTCTTGAAATAAGCAATCTCTTCGCTTTATTGTAGTTTACTCATTCTCTCTCACTCTCTCTCTTTTCATCGGTGAAAAAGAAAAGAAAATGTGAATGGATGCATAATTTGCTGTAAGTAAAATGAAATTATATCGAGATTCGTTATTTTTTTCGTGATTTTATTCGCATGAACAAGCTTTCTATTGTGAATTTCAGTAAGGAGTGCGTAGCAATTAAATTTCGTACGATTATAATAATTATATTAATTTGCAAAAAAAATAAAATATAAATTAATATTCGCAAGAGAAATTTGTGTGTGCGTTGTTAAATATATATCATCTTGAAATAACGAATAAACAAACCAATTTATTTGAATATAATCAATCATAAAAAATTTCGAACATTGAAATTATTGATAAATCTTTCTGGGGGTATGGGTGTCTATCCGAATGGTCTTCAGTCTTCAATCTTCAGATTTGATTTTTGGGTTCCGAATTGCACGTTCGATGTTCGTATCAGTTCAGTCAATGACTTTTATCTTACGAAAATCACGAATTGTTAGAGAAGTGAACTTTTGTGAAATGCGATTCGGAAGCATTCGGACTGGAAAAGAAAACTTTTGATTTTCGAAAGTCAAAAGAAAAATGGTTGCCTGTGTGTCATAATGGATTTTTATATGCGCATTTTCCGCCGAATGTTTTATTACTATTAGGCCTGTTGCGGCTGGTGATTCCTCGCGGGATACTTAATTGGATGACACAAAGAATATTCAATTAAATTCATCTCAAAGCTAGCGATCGTCGCTAAAAAAAAAAAAAATGCAACGAATTCCCATTCTGAGATGTTCAGACGCATACATTTCGGCAAATATCCAAATATCCAAAAGGATAATTGCCGCAATCGTCTTCATTCACCTCGGATTAGTTGATTCCATTCTCTTAATATTTGCCTCTTCACACATACAATTCATGTCTACGTGTTTCACTTTAAACCGAATTAATTCAAACATTCGTTTTCATATCAATTCGATTCACACCATTTTATGTATGCAAAATATTCGATAAAAGAGTCGCATCGCATCACCGAATCATTTTCATATGCCATCGGTTTTGTTTTTTGTTCTGCATGTGATGTCATTTTATAGCGAATACTGAATACCATACAACGGTTTATGACTCAAGCATACAAATCATCACATGAATGTAGTATACTTCATTCAATGGCCAGACAACGACAATTTGATTCATTTATTATTGTTATTATTATTCGAAACTGTAATTTTATTCCTTTTTTATTCAGTGGCATCGGTTTCTTTTGCAATAATGTCAGTTCATTTAATGTTCAATGAGTGTCACTCACACTCATGCTATGTCCGTAAAAACCGATTAATCGAAAAACTGATTCAATTACTTATTTTCTCTAGCCGAGTATTCGGCCATCATTTCATTCACATTGTCGATTTTTAACATTTGATTCCAATTCGAATTAGCAATGTGTACAATCTGTACAATGTGTATGAGTGTTTGGTGTACGTTTGTACGGTTTATGGGGCTGTATGGCACACTATGAGCCAAACTATATGCACATATGTGTCTGAGCCAAAGACTAAAATTTGTAGCTGTGCGGGGCCGTTATCGTCAGGTACGCTTATACGCCATCTAAATATACCATGTACAGTGTACGGCGTACATATGTACATGTGACGTCTACAAATTTTGTCTTTGATCTTTCTACCAAATGAATATTTTTGCATTTGCACTTTACATTCAGAGTGAAATTCTCCTGTTTTTATTATAACACCACCAGCATACGGCATACGGTATACACACATATTTGGGTCCAGTCCTGTATCACACCTATACCATAATACAGGCACCGAAACAAATACATTTGTCAAGCGCAAAACGTGCATTCGCCATATTGCGAAGTTGCCCATCGTTTCTCTATGAATCAATTTCACCGGTTGTGTGTGCGTGAATGAATGATTTGAACGAAGAAGAGAAGAATAAAAACAACAACAACAACAACAACTACACCAAAAAATATGAGAATAATATGAAATTCTGAGAGGAAAAAATGGTATTATGGGAATCCAACAAGAGAAATCCATATTCATTTTCCTATAATTGTAAATGTGAGCGGGACAGAGACCGATAAAAGGTCTTTCGATGATACGGTTAAATTATTGTATTATATGCGACGATATACACACTTCTTCGGTTCGGTGGCTTCGAAATCTATATAAAAGTGTGAATTTGTGTTATTGTTGCTATTTTCTGCTGTTGTTGTGGAAAAAGAAGAGATTCTTTCTCAGTCATACGGCGTATATGTGACGGACATATGCACTGAATGTGCTGTTGTGTTGTGTGTTGGTTTTTTTTTTTGCTACTCGTTGCTTTTCATAAGAAAAGACAGTGGGCAATCTTTTCTAAAATTTTGCCATACAGTTAAAAAAGAAATTAGGAGGTGAGAAGGCTATGCACATATTGTTGATTGGTGAACAGAAAGCTAAACTGCAAAAACAAAAAAAAAAAAAAAAAAGAATATAGAAAAATAAACGAGTTTTTTTCTTTCCTTTTCAATATTAAATAGATACATATTCTGTATACAGACTAGCTTTGTTTTTGTAGCCGATATCAGTAGCTAAGTGCTAGAAGTTGTGTTATGTTTACAATCAAATACTGTTACAGATTTTTATTCTTCTTATTCTTCTTTTTTTAATTTAAGTTTATTTAATTTTTTTTTTTTTTCAAATGACCGCTTTCCTGTGCATCTTTCGATAAAAAATCACCACACACGGATCCCATCATTTTTCCTTTTTACTCTCAGTTAACGAAAGAAAAAAATAAAATAATATTTGAACGTCATCGTAAGATAAATGTTCACAACCAGAAAAGGTTTACGAATTGATCCACCGGGTTTTGCACAAAAAGAAGAAGTAAACATTTTTCTATTGTATGTTTTCACTTCTCTATTCGGTTTTTTGTTATTGTAAAATGAAAAATGGTGATCAGGGAGTGGCTCATTTGAGAAACCATAAATTATAATACTTACTTTGTTGCTCCTGTTCATTTTCACAATGGAAATTGTCGCAAATGATCAATAGAGTCAATTATTATTATTATTATTATTATTGGTGAGCTATTTACAGCAATTCATTTGTCTGTGTTTGTTTATCCGGCGTTCAAATCATCAACAAAATCGGCACATAAAACAAGCCTGAACTGAAAATGTTAAATCATCGGTATTTCACGGGTGTAAAAATAAATAACACGCCATAACATCAAAATATATTGTTGTTATTGTTTTTGTGGATGACTGGCTGTACATTCATTGACCTTAAACTGAATCAGCTGAGGATGTGAATAATAATAGCAATCAATTTATGATGAACGAAAAGCAAAAAATCGACAAAAAAAAAAACAAAATTCATAAGCAAAAAATGAGTGTCAGTTCCATTGAAATGAAATTTAAATTTGAAAAAACCATTCGCACACTGCACACCCCATGAACAATGTACAATGATAATAATAATGTATAATAATAGTACTTGGGTTGCCGGTGATAACATATAAATCGACCGACACATAAATCAATCCGGAAAATTGTAATCAAAACACTATTTCAATTTTCGGCGAAATAAATTGTGTTAGTGATTAATTCAAGTTGCATATTTGACCTCTTCACAATCCAGCAGATGTGCGATGCAAATAATATAAAATCAAAGTAAATTTTTCAATGTTTGCCATCATATGTAGACGAGAGCATTGGCTACTACCGTTCAATTGAAAATCAATGCATTCGATGAGAAACTGAAAAAAAATGATAATAAAAAAATTGCATTGCATAAATAAATGGCAATCAATGGAATTCGTTCAATAACAATAATATTTAAATAGTTGACACATTCGTTGCTTAGTTTTTTATTCGAAAACAGCGTGTCGTTAATGGCATTCATTTGTCGCCGGCTGATTGAATAAATTTTATACGTATTTGCGCAAACGCCTCGTTTCAAGTGTTATACTTGTGCAAATGTTTGCATTTTCGAATATATTTTATGGTGCACACACAACTATGCAGGATTACAAATACACGGACATTTTCCACAAATGTGTTATGTGTGTGTGTCCGCTTTAATCAATTCAAAACAGGAGTACCGAATTCAATCGGTACATCGATACTTGTTACTTGTAACCATTTATCAGTTGATTGATTTTCATTCATTTTTGTATTTATTGCGATCAAGAAATCAATATTCAAATGGAAATGTTCAAGTTTTGAAATAGTCATTTTACTAAAATGAAATTGAGTTTTTCTCACTGCCAAATGTTGAAATGCCATAACCGAATCGCACGTCACTGGACTGTACTACAGACGAATAATACAGAGTGAGAATTCAACCGGATGATGTACTTGCCGGTTTGACTGAAAACCATTCGCATTATAAATAAATCATGAAAAGAAAGAATATAATGAACGAAATACGAAATGTTTAACGTACGTCAGAAACTGAACCAAATATGTTGTTTGTCGTTGCATGCCTACTACAATGGAAACCCAAAATTTACTAAACGGAAAAAGTAAAAAAAAAAACTACAAATCCATTTCGTTTGTGAATTGTCACGGTATTTCTTCCCTTATGCTCTCGTTTCGTTTGCTACCACCGAATGTTTTTTCGTCATTACGGTTGAATTTCTTTTGGTTGTTTGTCTCTCTTTTTTTCTGTTTTTTATTTTTCTTTTTTTCGAATGCTGCAAATGCTAGTTTTTGGTGTGACAACGTTGATATTCTTTCAATCCT
>GL501537.1:1718168-1747812 GCA_000149185.1 Mayetiola destructor | reverse complement strand
CAACAACAACACACACACACACACACACACACACACACACACAAACACACACACAAACATATCCACTCACAAACACGTATAACCAAAAGTGAATATCAAGAAGAAGAAAAAAAAATTGGCCACACAAACGAAATACATAGTTCGTTCATTTTGTTGAATGTGTGCTCAGTGCTCAGTGCTCATTGCTCATATCAATCGGTCTCTATATTTAATATTCCATTTCATTTTGTGAATTGTGGTGGTTGAGTAAAGTGTCTGCGTATGTGGCTAGTGTGTGTGTGTGTGTGTGAGTGTGTGTATTGATTTTAGTTATTGTTGTGCATTTTGACATTTTCATTGAATTTGTTGCGGCAATCAAATCACAAATTTTCTATGCAATAAACGAAAAAATTGTTAACGGTACGGACTCTTTTTGAAGTGTGTTTTTCTTTTCGGTGTTATTTTTGTTTTCTTTCATTGTCGTTGTCATCAGTTGTCGTTGTCGTAGTCATTTTTATTTTCATTCAATTCCATTCAATTGAAACGTAAGTCTTGAAAAATTTCTTATTTATATTGCATCGATGATAAAAAGAAAAGAAAAGAAAAAAATGAAATAAAAATCTTAACGAATAAAAATCGATTCAATTGTTGATGTCATCGTATGCATGTTGCAATACATTATGCGTTAACATTTTCACAAAACTAAAGAGCTTTTATTTCGGCGTTTTTCATTTCATGTACACGAAAAGAAAAAAAATATATACAAAATTTCTTGTGAATTCATTGAAATCAGTGTATTTCGTTCAAACGAAATGATTAATTATAATTAGTGGTTAAGTGAAAGTAAACAGTGCACGAAATTTGATGGAAATTCTATTCAAATAAAACATTAAGGAAATTTTATTTGATATTATTTTATTTTTATAAATTATCGATTACAAATACTTTCATTAAAGAACAAAACTATTGTGAAATATACACAATCAAAAGCCCTCATTTCTAATGTGGCCAAGTCTTTTGATTCAGAACTGTTGAACTGAATCAATCAGAAGAGTGATAGGAATAGTTTTTTTAGCATAGGGTCGCAATCCAAAATATAAGGAAAAGCCGAAAAGTTGAAAACTTAAAATCGTTTGAGAGAAAAAAGTATGAGAGAGAGAGAGAGAGAGAGAGAGACAGACAGAAAAGGAGAACGACAAAAGACATTTAACATTTAATCAACAATGGGTGTGGGTGTTAATGTCAAATCGAAAAGCAAACAATATTTGATATTTGCAGTCAATCAATTCATATTGACATTATACTGACATGAGTGTCATTTCTATTAAATTTGTTGATTGCTGATGCAACTATGCATTGATTATATTCGAAATTCTTTCTGTCTAAAATTTCTCTGCACATTGTAAATTGCACACTCTACTATACACTACACACATACTGGTTCCAGTCAGTGGATATAACATTACACGTATTCATAAAATCAGCCGCTTTGCATGTGAAATGTGAAATGTGAAATGAATCACTTTGTGGTTGCTTGATCATATGATATTTGGCAATTTTTTCTTTTATTTTTTTTAATCCGTTCGGCCAATCACTGGCACCACCATTATGATACAAACTGTTTTTGACAAATTGAATAAAAAACAAATTAAATGCAAATTGCAAATGCACGAAAATCAATATGCAAATTCCAATGCTCGAAAAAGCCATATTTGAATGGAAATACCGAAATGAAATATATTGAAAACATTCGATTGCCAATCATTTCTTTCATGACATTCGACACACCCGTGTTTCGATAAGTGTGCATTATGACACATCACAGACATTCCGATTCAATAGAAAATATTTCAAGACCACTTCTAATCAGCGAATGTATTGGGTTTAAAAAAAAAAAAAAAAAATTCTTTCTCTAAATGCAATTAGAATTTGGTGCAGTTGTCCGAATTGTGTGAACCAATTCAAAAATGTCTCAATCATATAGACGGTCATATTGGCAACCAAAATTCGAAATTCGCCGATTCATTTATCGTCCGAATTCGATATGTATTCATTTCAAATGAGAAAAACTCTTTTTGCAAATTTTGTTCTAAAAATGTGTGAATCTTTTGTTGAAAAAAAAAAAGAAAAGATTCTTCGGATGGTTCGGATCGATCGTTCGAATAAAGAATAAAGTAAATTGCCACTACCACTCGACATACTCTTGACATTAAAAAATAATAATAATTATAATAATAATAATAATAATCAATAAGTAGATGTGAACACAACGTATTCATGCAGTGCTAGTATAGGCGATTGCAGTATTATACTAAATGAATAAGAATGAGTATTGAGTATATATATAATGAAAACAATACACATACCAAATGCCGACAACCAAACAGAAAAAGAAAGCAAAAAAAAAGAAAAAGAAACACACAAACTGAGAAAGAGAATACTATGAAGAAGCGTCAAATGGTTTCTTTAACCAACGCCACCGCAATGTTCGAAACATCGTTCAAATATTAGGCAGACAACTCGCATAATAATCGTCAATCTAATCAACGGAATCGCGTTCTGTTCGATTCGCCAAACACACGAAAAAACAGAAAAAAAGAGAAAAAAGCAAAACGAAATGACAAATCAACGAACGAACGATACAGAGAAAGAAAGAGAAAAAAAAATACTTCAATAAAAGAACAAAACCCAAACGATTTTAATTCGGCAATTCCGTCACCATCAATTCAGATTGGAAGATCTTCTTTTTTTCTCTCGTCGTTTTACATGTATAATAATAATGAGCCATAAGTGTCAACCATATTGTCCAAATTACGAATGTTGTAAGTTTTGTTGGTTTGTTCATTCCAAAATGTACAAAAATCCAAGTATTACTGAAATGAATCACTGTGACGAGATAAAAAAATAAATATCTATTGAATAAGAAGAAACGACGATTTCAGCGATCCCATTACCACCGATGTACTCGACCCTTTTTCCATGATATTTCTCTTGTGAAAATATTTCCAGTGCAAAAAGACAAAGAGCACAAGTTAAGAAAAAAAAAAATAATAATAATAATAATAATAAAAGAATTGTAGACAATTCTCGAAAAGAAAACGAAGAAGAAGTAAAAAATAAAATGAAAAAATAACCACAAGAAATATTATATATTAGCCAAATGATGGGCGAATATTCACTTGACGCACTTAACGCCTATCGAAAGGCTCTCATCAATACTTAAAGTTTACCGTTTTTTTTACACATGTATGTATTCTATAATCTTTTGTACATATATGTATCCATCAAAGCATATTCAGTTTCAGTGCATCCGATTTCGATTCAGATGGGAACGCTATCAACATCATCATCGAACTCCCATTTGAAAAAGTTAACATTGACGAGCACAAGAATTTCAATTTAATGGAGAGAAAAAGAAGAAGAAGAAGTAAAATACAATTTTTTGTTGCTTTGATTCTCTTGTTTTGTAATTTGTGAAGAGTGTATGACTCCCGATATTTACCCATCAGTTCGAATATAATATTGAGTTAAATAGCGGCTGATATCGTATGTACATTATTTGTTGTGTGCGTTTTTAACATCAATTTTCGATTTTGAAATCGTTAATTGAACAACAATTATTCATTTGTTTCACATTTATCACATATATCGCATATCGCGAATAACGAAATGCTAAACACGAATAGTGTTACGTGGCCCATTCACGATTTATCTTCAAAAATTGAGAAATCGGTGTTTATTGTTTATATAATGATTTTTATTTTTACGAATTATCGATGTTTGTAATGTATCCACAGGCGAATTGGAATCATCGTTGAATTTTATTGCATCGACAATTCGCAATACATCAGAACGATCTCCGCTTATTTTTATTAATTTTTTTTCTTTTTAAAGAACATTTTTTGATCAAATGTCAATGGCATTGAACAATGGCAGTGGCTTTGGATTTGCCCAAAACAGAGTAATTGCTGTGTTTTATTTGAAGTGACTCATCCGATAATTTTTAGTTTTTTTTTTAGCTTTTTTGGATGACCAGTTTGTAAAAGCCCTCAAAAATTTCATCGGCATCAATAAGTTGGTCATCAAAATTAACTGAATTCTCTTTTCGTCACCAAATGGCCACAATATGTATTTAATAAATAAAGGATTTGAATTCAAATGGTTTGCTTTGAATAAATTTAATGCGGCGAACAAAACGTATAAACTGGAAATCGATCGGCAATTGCAAATATTATGGCAAAAAGAAAAGAGAGCCGGAGAGAACATAAATAAATAAATAAATAAATAAATGAAGAATGATTGCACAGAGTATAAACAAGTAAGAATTACTACGAATGAACAAATTAACGCAAAAACATACAAAGTTAACACAAGAATCAAAGACAATCGATGAAAAGAAATGCAAAGCTACAAATTGTGTACATTTTGTACATTGCGCTGAAGCATGTGAGGAAAAGAGTAGAATTTATTAACTCTCAGAATATTGTTAAAACTATCATTAGCCATTGCAAAAATGTATCGGCATGCGAAACATTTTCTCCGTATTTGGATTTCGGTTTTTTGCCGTATATTCGCACATCAGCTGCCTGAACAGCATACAGGTCTTGGGGATCGGAATACTATCGCACTATGAATTCCGAAACGAATTGTTCGGCCGAACACACACACACACACATACCATGTATCTGATGTATGGTGCCCGTGTACATTTGTATATATCATTTTCTTCTTTTCTTTTTCATTTTTTAGTTGATGTTGTTGTTATTTTATTTTTTTATTTTATCATATGTATTTATATTGCATGCATGGCTTCTTTGTAGTATATCTAACAATACAATACATCGTTCTGCGGTCATGGCTCGTGCAAATGGTGATTAGTATGACGATTTTATTATAATTTTCAGTTTGAGTTTCACTTTTATGTCGTTAAAGGGCCAAGTTCTTTTAAGAACGCGAACCAAAATAACAAATAAATTTTATCTTTTAAAAAAATATAGTCCTATTATTTTTATCATTACTATTATAATTGCATTATGAATTCATCGGAAACGGCGAAAAAGCTAAAAATTGTGGCAAAAAATCAGCGAGAGCGGTGAAAAATTACGATTCACAATTTGATTTGGTTTCAGTCAGTGCCGTATTTTAATTTATTTTTGCTATAGTTTTGTTTCATATCATTCACATTCACATTCACATTCACATCATGCTATTCTTCCGTTTGCCTTTTGCATTTACACTTGATCGTCACGAAAAAATAAAAAAAAATAAAAATAAAGTAAATTGGAATAAAAATTTGGAAAAGAAGAGATCCAAATTTGTGGGCCATACTTTCATTACTCGCTTTTCATTTTCATTTCCGACGAACGAACGAAAAAAATATGAAAAAAAAACAAACAAACAAAAAACGATGTATTTAACGGCAGATAACAGTGAAGTTAAAAAGAGGGAATTGAATTTAACGAATTCAATAGTGTGAACAAATTCGCAGCTAAAATGTTCCGACATTCTTTTTTCGATCGTGTGCCATACAGGCACAACACAACACAGCCGAACGATCGATAATATAGTTTTCTTTTCCAGACCAGAACGATTATTATGGAAAACAATGAGATCATGAATTATTGTCCTATGCTTCGAGCTTCGACACAATAATGATAAATGAAAAATGAGCGAATAATATGAATTATTATTTATAACTCATTCGAATATTTTTATTCAATTTTTGGTCTTTATCATTTTCATATGTCGGAAACATGGAACAAAGGCATTGAGAAGAAATTGTGAAATCAACATGTTACAGTAAACATGAAGGTGAACATTCAGTATTTTGCCCATTTGAGATGATTCAAGAGAATTTAAGTCGAGCGCAATACGTTATTCAACCATATTTAGCTTTATGCTTGTCGCTTGTAATCGAAACATTTTCTATATTCGAAAATGGGCTTGAAATAATTGGAAAAGTTTCCCTATTGAACAAACAAATTGAATATAAAGCATCACATATTGCTTTCTAAAGCTTGGCTGTAGCTTGACACCCTTATGACCGAATACGTACGTCAACGAAACATCGTTAAAATATGAAGAACATAGGGAAATAAATGGTGCTTTTCTCGACTCAGATAATATTGCGGATCGTGGCCAAAGCACATTTGTATGAAAATTCAAAAATGCCTATGCACAGCAGTGAAATAAAAAGAGCAAAATTCACATTATGTGACGAAGTTTGAACGAATGAAACATTTCATCAAATTGAAACAGTAAAACTTTTGAATGTAAACGAGGAACTGTTACCCATTTATATTCTAAAATTATTACTATAGTTGAAGGGATAAAATGGAATGAACAAGTGAAAGAGACAAAAAAAAAGAAAAAAATTAGACACGATTGAATGATATGGTTACGAAATACATTATTTTTTCGATCGTTTCGTATTCCAAATTGCGAATAGATTTGTGAAGGAAGATAGATTTAAGAAGAGAAATAAATCCATTCCTTTCTTAAAATTGTATTCGAACCATTTTGGTAACACTTTTTTTTAACATTTTTCTTTCTGTTATTATATTTGTTATTTCAATAAAATAGGGTAGTACAGCTGTGCCACGTAACGCATACCCAAATATTTCGCCATCCATTTCAGCAACAATTAAAGGACCACAACGGGCTGTAATGTCGAGTCCAGCTGCTGGTAATATTACTGGTGGTCCGTATCGAGGAACAAATTGGACACAGCACGGTTATTCGAACGCGCAACAAGCATATAGATATACGTCACCATTGCCGCAACCGGCATATACAACATATACAGCATCTCAGCAGGCCACACCGGTATGTGTTTCACAATTTCACACACAAAAATTCATTTTATTTCATTCTTTTTTGAATTTTCTATTCGTTGAATTTCAATTATTTTCTTTTCGTTTTTTTTTTTTTTTCTTTTCGCTCTCCACATTTTTCTGCAGACACATATACAGCAATATGCCTGTATCTGTGTCTATATCTATTGGATTTTTCTTTTCTTTGATCTATTTTCATTTTTATGTGGTTTCCGAATGAAACGATCTTTGTGGTTGATAGAGGAAGGAAAATTTGTTTTTCATCAAATGAGCTTTTTTGCGTCAACGAAAGATGAACGGAAAAAAGCCTCCTTCTTGAAACTTCCTGTGTAAATTTATTAGCTTCTAATGATAAAAATCTTTTCTTTTTTTTCTCCCCCCTCATTTATGAAATGAGTTGGCGTAAAAGGGCAACACCTACGCATAAACCTTTATTTGCCATGTGTGTTAATAAAAGTAATCAATACAAAAATGTCTCATTACTCTTGTCACTTTTCGTCCTTTCGGTTTAATTCATAAAATCTGAATTCTATTTATCCAATAACAATCTACAATTTTCTATAAAGAAAAATGTCAGGGAAATGGAGCTGAGAACAACTGAGGGGATAGAAAATGAGAAAAGAGGCAACCGTACAATGTATTATCCAACTTTTAGACTCTTTGGAAAGTGAATGGCTCAACGAACGATGAAATTGACAGAAAATAAAAAAAGCTAAAATTAAATACACTTCATCACGTTTAAGATTGAATTGACTGAAATAAGATATTTGTCGGCAACGATTATTATTATTATTATCAGAAACGGTTCATTTATGTTCATTGCCTTATCATATTGTTATTTTTAGTGTTATTATGATTATTATCGAAACGTAAAGATTTCCATCTTGAATCAAAAATTCTTTCACACATCGCACATTGCAAAAGGTTCAAGTGAATCGTTTCGGGACTTTTCTCAATGACGGCAGCAGGCATCAGGCTATCGTCAATGTTATTTTGTATTTATTTGCGCAATATGTGTTTTCTTCAAAAAATAACTCAACATCGACAAAAAAAAACAACCCATTTGCCGGTTATTTAGAAGAGTCGTCAAAGAGCGGCAGAAAATTCAACGAAAACTGACAAAAAAAACCAACAATCACAGAATCATTCATTCTTTCATTTATTCTTTCATTCATTTCAATGCCTATTGTTATCGGATCATGCATTTCAAAATTGAAAGAGAATTATTATGTGCACAGCAAATGCAATATAGGTGTAGTTTTGTGTCACATCTCCGTTTTCTATTTTCTATTTTCTAAACATATGCAATGCATACATTTATTAATACTTTTGAATGGCTATCTCCTTTGCATTTTTCACTTGAATACTCAAATACCAACCAATACGTATGCATACACATCCACACAATCCATACAAACATACAAATTGCGAATAATGTATGTGTATCATTTAAACCACCTTCTTCCGCATGTACCATCAACTGACTGTGACAATCGATACACGTTTTTCTCCATGCAATTGCTGTGGTAATACGACGTCGCAAGGCACACGATCGATATTATTGAAATGACGACAAACATTTTGATGACGACGATACCACAAACTGATGTTGCTGTCTTTTGTATGTGGGAATGCTCATCAAATGCAAAATATCCATAATGATGATCGGAAGTAGAGTCCAGTAAAGGATTGATTGTGTCTTATGATATTTTTTACACCGTATGGAAATCAACGTTTCAATAATTATTATTGTTATGAAACCCACGGACCCTTCCTATGCCTATTGATCGTAATATTTGTGTTTGTAATCGATTTGCCGTTCAGCCTTCAGTTTTCAGCTTATAGAAGAAAAAAAACCATGTTCAATGCTCGTAACTGTGCATGCCGTTTATTCATGTTCAATTGAAATGTCTGATTTGGCTATTTTGATCAATATAAATAATGCCTGCACATGGCATTCATGTTCATTTCATTGCAGTGCTGGTGCCGATTGTCAAACCGTTTCTAATATGCCATGTTGTACATTATTGGGCCAGTGTAAGACTCGTTTGCAAAGAGCAAAAACCATAAAAAATGCATACAAACAAATTGCAAAATAAAGACATGAAACAATCGAACGAATTGTAAAAATAAAAAAAAAAAAAGTAAAAACAAGAAGAATAGAACATGGAACATGGACAAAATACTAAAACACTATCCGTGCCCAATAGAATATACGCGTGACATTCCTGTTTCCGAAGGAAAACTTGTCACGTTAAATTTTCCGTGTTTTACATTCTTTCCATTTCGAAATGTTGGTTATTGTCTTTTTCTTCTTTATTCAGCTATTGGTCTTGCTCTTCTTCTATTCAGTAATTGTGTGTTTGCGTTGTTGGACTGCATCTACCGTATGCGGGCGTAAAGTGATATCATGAGAATAACTGAAAAAAAAAATAGAAGAAGAAGAAGAAGAAGAAGAAGAAGAAGAAGAAGAAGAAGAAGAACAGGAAGAAGAGGAGGAAAAAAGAATAAGAAGAAGCAGCAACGGTTGCATCAGCGGCACAAGTAAAAACGTGAAGCTCTACTATCGAACCCCAACATTCGCAATATGTATAATATTTACTGTGTACTGGTAAAGTGGAAATGACAATATCATTTCACATTGCATTGCATACATGTCATGTCATACTTCATACTCCATGCTCCATACTCCAAACACACATATTTTCCAATGCTCAAATGTTCCCATCTTTCAATGTGTGATTGTGGATTTGTCGACGTTATTATTGTTTTTGTTGTTGTTGTTTTTTTTTTACATGAATCACACGAACATCAACATCATCCTACACTTTTCAGTCAAATAATAATAATAATGTAAAGCTGTAAATAGTAGATTTTCGCCGCGATTCGCGTACGTCATACATCGAGTAAACTTTTATCGGACATGCGCTATACGTGAACGCCCCTAAAATTCGTTCATTCATTTTTGTACACCAACGAACAAAACTATGCGAAACATATTGAAAGGAATTTATACATCGGAACGATGAATAGAAATACAAATGGATGGAAAATAATGAAAAGAAAAAGAAGAAGAAGAAGTAGTAGTAGTAGAGAGATGATAAAGAAAAAGAAGAAAAAAAAACGAATGAAAAATATAACACACACTGACTTCAAACTGGAGTTTTATTCATTTGCTAGTGACAGAGTGAGTGGAATCATTGCACAAATGGAATATCTATTACGGGCAAAAGAGACAAACTTCACAATATTCAGAAGCAACGGCTAAATTTATATATAATATATAAATTTTTTTCGTTCAGCAATTTCTCCAGTGATAAAAGCGGCTGCAAGTGAGAGATATCCTGTTGTTCGGACTTGAAAATATATTTCAGTTGAACGAATATTTGAAAGAAAAGAGGCACGGCATTCTTGCTGTGCATAATCTCTGTACCATTATTAACTATATATATATTCACACACACACACACACACACTATCTTTTAGTGTGGAATTTCATTTAAATCGCAAGTAGATATTAACACAATTGACATTTCTATTTCGTGCTTGGATTTAAAACGACCGAAAGCCGAAAAAAATGTTCAAAAAATAAATTTTTTTCGATTTTTTTTTTTTGGGAAAATAGAATCGAATCGAAACAGGGTGGAAATAACGATATCAAACTTGCCTTCGACCTTATCAACGAAAAGTGACATTTCGCCGGAAAATTATCCGCACGGTGTATGTGCGTGTATGTGTGTTTCACAATTTATTGAAAAATTAAAGAAGAAAATAGTAATCAGAGTGTTAAAAAAAATAAACAACGTTTATCGTAATTCAAATATCGGCTTATCAAAAGTCCAAGCGAACAGCAAACACCGAACACATTTTCATATTTAAAAATATTGGTTTTGAAAGTGAACATCGATATCTTGGAATATCATATGAAGCGGTGCTTAAATTTTGAATCTAAAGAAGAATAGAAAAAGGAGGATAAATGAAAAATTGATTGTCGTATTCCAAAGTCCAAAATGGCATACGTTCAATAAAATGTGCTGGTATCGGCAATCAGCTTCTAGCTACCATATGGTAAGAATTATAGAATGTGAACTAAAATTGGATTCACACTGAAAATTTATAAATAGTCGGCATTTTACATTTAAATCAAAATGATTTCGTGGAATTCGTCGTCCAAGTGGAAAATCGATTTTGATGCAAAATAAAAATGAGAAAAGAAAAAAAAAGTAGGTAGCCAAAACGAAATGAAAATAAAATCGAAACCAATGAATGGAATCAAACATACTGCATAAAAATGAATGAACATGGGCATAATTCATTGTTGGAATGACTTGAATATAGAGAGAGAACGGTGACTTCCGTAAAATTTTTCAGGCCCATTGATTTTTTTCAATTTTTTCTTTGTCGCTCTCGCTTTTATTCTCACTCTGTTTTGATCCATTTTCGGACAAAAAAATCAAGTTTAGTTTGGGTTCCGGTTGAATTCTGGCTGGAAAAACCGAAATGAAAAGAAAAACAGAACCTATTGGAAACAAACTTGAGTAATCAAAACTATTGATTGTCATGTCGCACAAGGTCTAAGTTGTATGAAATTGCAATCTTTGGCAATATGACCGACTACAAAGGAAAAACGATGAACATAACCAAAGAGAAAAACAAAAATCAGTTAAATATTCTTCGTTTTTTTGGCTCTGTCGCGTTACTAGTACCCCTCCCGCACAATAAACAACGATCATTAACCGGACACCCAAAGGAAAAACGAGAAAAACAGCCTGAAAATTAAACAAAATCGAAATCGAAAATTTGGTTGGCAATTGAAAAAAAGAAAAAAAAAATACAAAAGGAAAATTCAGATACCAAATTAATGCTTGTGAAAAATAAATGAATTTGAATTTTTCGTTTGGTGTGTGATTCGATCGAAACTTTAGTGCTAGAGCCACCACACACTGCGTTAGTCGCATTTCGGCAAATATGTAGGCGTTTTTTCTTTTCTCATTCTCTCCACTAACAAATGCGTATATTGTGTCGGTGGCTTAATGTATCATCAGCAAATGTTGTTGGGTGGTATTTGGTGTACACTTTTCACTATTCACTGTACACCCGAGAATATTGATTTTAATGATTTTTCATGTACACTGTACAATGTATGTGATTCTTTCTCAATGTCGAAAATCTATTGACAATATGGTTTCTTAACAAGTCCATACATTGTGCGAACAAAACCATTATCACAAAGTTGCTGTAATGATAACAAAAAAAAAAAGAGGAAGAAAAACAAGTAATCTCTTTTTTAAACTCAAATGGAATTCCGAAGAAGAAGAAAAAACCGAAAGAAAAAAAAATTCAAAAGATTGTCCACGTTGTGAATTTGTCAACGATGGAAGATCTTTTTTTCGACTAATACTGTACATATCGATCGATTGGTTTTCATCGCTAACCATATGGACTGCACTCTATGCAGCCGCAAAAACAAATTTAATCACAATTTTCCGTTCAATGAAATTAAAAACTTAATTATAATTATTATTATTATTCTTTCATTTATTTATATTTTTTTTTTCAACAACATTCTTCCGATAATTCTTCTTCGGCTTTGTTCACACTTTGCACATCGCACTTCTTCCTACATTTTAATTAATTTTATGTGGGTGTAGGATATTTATTTGCCCCGTACTCATATTGAATTTTGTTTCCTTTCTTTCTTTCTTTTTTTTTTCTTTCGTTCTCTTCAATTTTTCATTTTCAATTACCAGTACGGTCCGCGCGTTCCAACAGCAGCATCTCCTAGCAATACAAATTCTAGCAGTTCTTCGAATACCGGTTCTCAAAGCGGAACGATAAGTACTAGCCTCAGTAATACAAACACGAATACAACAATGGGTCCCAATGGAACACCACAAGTCCAAGAGACTTTATCAAAAACAAATTTATATATAAGAGGTCTTCAACAATGCACAACAGATAAGGATTTAGTTAACATGTGTCAACAGTAAGTTCTATTTAATCCTTATTTCGTCTAAAATGAATGGGATTCGGTTTGCCATCGATAATATTGTATTGATTCAATATTGTTCAAATATTTATTTCATTGATTTTTGATTTTTGTTATTCAACAACATTTAGATATGGGAATATTACTTCAACAAAGGCGATTCTAGACAAGCAAACTAACAAATGTAGAGGTATTTTAAATGCAATTGAAGATTTTTCAATAGAAAATGAATTTTATGATTGACAAATGAATTGAATTTTTTATTATTTTTTTCAGGTTATGGATTTGTTGATTTTGAATCACCTGCATGTGCCGAAGGAGCTGTAAAAGGTCTTCAATCGAAAGGAATTCAAGCTCAGATGGCCAAAGTGGGTATCTGGATGCTACATAGGCCGGCCATTGTACGTTTGTTTTGCATGCAAGTAATATTTACACCCAAACATTTCCTTATCTCCATTACAAATGTAGAGTTCATTATTATTCCTATCCAACAATGACTCTATCATTCGTAGTAATAATCCGAATCAATATCGAATTTTTCCATTGTTTCCAGTCCATATCAGGTCATTGAAATCGATCCTTTAGCTCCATTAACGTTTCACAATTAACGGAGCAATTAATTTTATCCATTTTTTCCTATTCCAACATACTCTTAGAGTTGCCCATTCAATTTTAGTCAAACGTTTTACTTGTTTTGAAAGAAAGCTATTTAATCTTCATAAATATATTACATATAAAATGAATTAACGTATCCCACAAAAAAACAAGTTTAAACTTTAAACATGTCAGATTTTGAACATTTGAACATTTATTTTCATAATTATATTTATTATAATTATTATTTCATTAGAAGTAAAACAATGTATAGATTAGACACCCAGAGCATATACAACATACATATACAGTAATATATAAATATATATATTAATAGAGTTGACGAAGCAAATGAACAATCTCCAACATCCATGAATCCATGAAATCCACTTAGAATTTGAAAAAAAAAACCAACCAACTGACAACATCTTCTACATTTTACTAGTGTAACGTAATGAAAAAAAATTTTTGTATGAAAATCTTCTCTATCTTTTTCTATCGCTGTCTGCGTTAGCCAATATTAGGCTGTTGTAACTGCAACATTATTTCCTATAATCAATTACAAATAGCTTAAATTGATAATGATAATGTTTGAATATTTAGATGAGAAAAATAAAATCTCTCTACACTTGCAGTATAGCATTTTACAGTTTCCAGGAATATATATTATGATATTTATATATAAAAAATTGTATAGAAATCGTAGGGTTTTCTTCTTCTTTTTTGTTTTCCTAATTTTCTGTAACACTTTTGTACATTTATCCCAAATTATCGATATGATTGAAACAAAATCAAAGAATTGTCGCTTAGCGATTAATTTTTAGTTGCCCTTCGTTTGACAGCTCTTTTACATCACAGTTTTATTTATTTTAATTTTTTTTTTTTAAACAACAATAGTAACGCGATTAGAATATCTTCTTCTCGAAATTGTTTATTGCCATAGCAAAGAAGGAACAAACACAGGAATCGATTTGAGTGATTGAGACTGAAAATGTATTATAATATTCGTAGTCAAGAGTGATGTGTCCGTGTTTTATCCGATTGAGCAATCGTTTATTTAGAATATTATATAATCGCATATCTCATATAATCGAATTCAAATATATGATAAAATATTATTATTCACCAATTATAGCCATAAATTAATAGATAGATAGATTGATAGATCGATCGGTAGGTAGATAAAAATAGAAAAAAAAGATCTACAGTTTTGATGATGATTCAGAAACAAATATTTACTGGTCAAAGATATAATCACTCTCTCTCTCTCTCTCTTCTTCTTTTTCCCATAATTTTTCCTTATTGGGCTCCGACCATTATTAATCTATCTCCCGATTACATTGTGCGTGTAAAGTGTATTATAACCGACCGGTTAACAATGTTAACATCAATGCTCAGTTTTTTTTATTAAACCTTTCATCTGTTTTCAATTATTATTATTATTTGTTAATTATTATTATTATCCTTTTGACTGATTGCTGTTGAATTGAGATTTCTCTTCCCCTCAGTCATCGCATATCGTGCAAAATAATAAATAATAATGAGCGAAAGAAACCTTTTTCCAGAATCAATATTTGAAACGCTCAAAGCACGAAGCGAATGAACTTGTTATGATTTCAAAGAAAAGGTGCTTTTCCACCTTTTTTTAATTCCGACTTTATTTCTGTATATTTCAATTCTATTTTTATTTTGCCATGGTTTATGCGTAGCCTGTCGAAAATAAGGCGGATGTTTCGCCTCTTCATTTTCCGAATGGTTGCTATTTGTTTGTTTGTTTCATTTTTTTGCTCTGGTAATATTTATTTCCATGCCATTGGGAAGAAAAACTATCGATTCAACTTTGAGATGTCATTTCATTATTAATATTTTTTTTCTCTTCCATTTTTATTTTTGTTTTAATATTTATTTCGATTCAAGCATATGTTTTGTATTCGATAATCGATACTGCTGAGCCCAAACCAATTTTTTTTCGGATTGATTATCCAGAATTTGATCCTTACGTTTTCATTTTGCTCTCGATACTTTTATATTTTGGGAAATTTCCTTGGAATAATTTCGTTCATATTTTTGTCTTCTTTTCATTTAATTTGGCATTTCATTCATTTTTTGTGTATTTTTTTCGTCTCTTCTTTCGGTTGTTCTGTTACAATTTTATTCTGCATTTGTCAAGCTTTTTTCTCTTCTCTTTTTTTTCTTTTGTTTTCACGGATTCAAAATTGAAAAAAGGAGAAAAAAAAATAAATCGATATTATCGAATTGATTCAGATCATCAGTAACCTGTTTGTAATGTAATCTTATTTCATTGAATAATATTTAATAATAATTTAATTATTTTCTTGAATATTCGAAATGGAAACAAACCGAATAGTTTAATGAGCCGGCCATTTTATCTAATTTTAGAATAACTCAATCCAAAAAAAATACAAACTAACAAATTTTTTCATTAATTTTTCATTTCTTTTGAGTTCATTGAACCTTTATTCAATTTTATCGAGTTCATTTGGTTGACTGTGTACCGCTTTGAATCAAATCAAAATAAACCGAAACATTTTCTTGTCGATGCTTTATTCCGCATCAATCGAAATGTATTCCACTGCTCTTTTGTTTTTGTTTTTAAACAGATGAAAAATGAATTTTCAATTAAGTTGATTTATTGCTTTTTCGTTCATGCCAATTTTAATGTTGGGAGCTGATGGTTTTAATCAGAAATCAAAAAAAAAAAAAAAAAGAAAAGAACACAATCATCATTTCGATTAATTTTCTGTATGAAACTTTATTTTTCAGACGATAGCTTTCGTTTAGGATAAGCTAAGAATGCGCGCACGCACACACGTGAATCCAAGGATACAGATATTCGAATTCAAATACAAATTGCAATTCACTTTAACACAAATATTTGACAGAGAAAAGAAAATCTAAATATCAAAAGAGATTTGAAAACATGTTATGAATTTTCAGGGACTCGAATCGTACAAAATTCTCAAGTCGCAAGCACTTACTACTATCACTACTATTATTATTGTCATAATATATTAAGTCAGAACAAAAACAAAGCTCAGATCAAAGCTTTTCAATATAATTCATTGAAATGTATTTTTTTTTTTTTTTTGCAACACATTCGAAACTCAAAACAAGCAAGTTGATGAATAAGTTTTCTTTTTGAGGTACACACTGCTAACTAACCACCACCAAATGTGATGAAACAAAAACAGCCAAAAAAGAACCAATGCACACACCAAATGCAAATTGCAATTAATTTTGTTCATTCAATTCTCACAATATCACATTTATAGGGCAAACTACTTATTTATTTTTGTATTTTTATTTCATTTTTTAAAACAAAACAACACCCACCCAATGCCATCATTCAATCAATAACAATAAAACTAATCCTTTTTTATTCTTTTTCTTTTTTCCGTTTATTCTGGGTCACTTTTTTTTTTTGTGTATCTTCTTCGGTTTTCATTTCCTGCAAAATGTTTTTCTGTTGCAAATCAATTAATTCTAATTTTGGCAGCAACAAGAACAGGATCCAACCAATTTATATATAGCGAATTTGCCTCCATCGTTTAAGGAAACCGATTTAGAAAGTCTTCTATCAAAATATGGGCAAGTTATTTCAACTCGAATTCTACGCGATCAACAAGGACAGTCTAAAGGTGATTTTAGTTTTTGTTAATTGATTTTGAAAAATCTTGAACGAATGTTAACCGCGATCGGCGACCATTTTATTGTTTTGTATCTTCTTTTTTTTTTGTCTTAAAAACGTTGATATAGTACGTATAATTTGTTTTGTTTTTTTCGTTTTACATCGATCTATGGTTTCTGTCGTGTCCTTCCATCGATTATAATTTTTCATACTTTTTTTTTTTTTGGCCAACGTCAACCATAAAAATTCGCGGTTAATTTTCGATTAAAGATTCATTCAAATTCATAAATATCCCAAATGAAAAACGGATCTTAAAATATTTCAGATATAAATAAAGGTGTCGGTTTTGCTCGCATGGAATCACGTGAAAAATGTGAACAAATCATTCAAATATTTAATGGAACTCAATTGCCCGGTGCTAAGGATCCATTGCTTGTTAAATTTGCTGACGGTGGTTCGAAGAAGAAAAACGCTTTTAAGAATCAAAATGATCCAAATACACGGACCTGGCGTGAGGTAACCGAGGTAATTATTTAACTGATTGCCAAAACAATAAATTTCGATTCTTCCAACGAAATCCAACGGTTTGATTAATTTGATTATTTATTTTTTCTATTTTTTTTGTCTTAAATTTGAATTAGACAATGCAGGGAATTCCAGTTGCATATGATACAGCTCTTCCACAAAATGGTGTTAATATGAATGTGGGTGCACCACTAAGCGTTCCATATACACGTTTCGGTGCACAACCAGTTGGTGGCTATGCAATGCCTGGATCACAATGGGTATCTGGTTATATGATGGCCGCTCAGCCCATGGCTCAAGTAGACGATCAAGTAAACACAATTTTTCAATTAAATTATTTTGATGTTTTGATGCATTGTTATGTATTTGTGTCAACGCAACAAAAACTAATTCTGATTTGTTTTACTTTGAATAAGTATATGCAAATGGCGCAACATTTGAGCGTGAGTCCGGCATTTAAGCCTGAATCTGTTTCACAAGTGCAACCACGAGGTGTTTCAATGATAATGAGCAGTGAAGCTGGAGCTGTACCGTATGGTCACATGGTGCCTCAATTAGCTACACTTCAGATTAATTCTCCAGTAAGACGAAATCGAATGAAATTGTTTTGTTTTTTCCAAATTCCAATCAATTCATTGTGAAATTTTGTATTTTCTTTTGTAGTATATCAGTCCACCGTATCCATATTATCCACAAACTATAATACCAACAATGCCAATGACTGATAATGACCAGGCAAGTAACACAGCCTCACCAGATGAGGCATATACACAATATCAACATCTTGGTGCTACCAAATAAAGGAGTTAATTACAGGTATGTTGAACAGGCATTTCAATCGGAAACTCAATGATTTTTATTGTTGTTTTTATTTTCTTTTTCTTAGCATGCACACATCAAACATACCTCATCAAAATCGATACGATTTTCTAGCAGGCAAAATTGAAATGCATTCATCTCTTTTTGAAACCCGACTGAAAGTGAATTTTCATGAGAAAAAAAAAAACAAAAAAAACACAAACATTTAAAAGAAAATCCCAAAAAGCATTGCGAAAAAAAAAATTGAAACAATGATTAGAATTTACTATTGAAATATTATTATTTAATGAAATGGCGCATGGACGGGCGTTCTTTTTTTGTTTCAATCGGCGGAGCCAACGTGCAAGAAAACAGCTGTGTATTATGTATGATATGATATCACAGCAAAAACTGTAGCAAAAATAATGAAAAAAATAAATAGAAGCAAACTGAAAACGAAAATAGGCGAAATTCAAATTGAAAAAATAAAAAAACTGAAAAAGTTTTTTAAAAAAAAAAAATTAGAATTGACAAAAATCGAATATTTTGTTCGTATTCGAAAAATTTCGTAAACACACAAAGGAACAAACTGTAAACAATAAATAGGAGAAAAGTAACAACAAACAAATAGATTTTGAACGTTTTACCAATTTTTTTGGGCAAACGTTCATTCCGAATCGGAATCCGATACACAGAATTAAAAGTCAAATTTGATAGAAATGTTGTAGATGATTGAAATGAAATGTGCAGTGCAAAGCATCGGCACAATGAACGTCATAAAATTTTGAAATGCAAAGAAAATCGAATTGTGATTTTTATTGAAATAATGTTGTTCATCTTTTGCGAACGTAAGATGAAATCTTCAAAGGCCAGACAAAAAAAAAATGGTCCTTCGTTTACAGACCTCACTATTGCATGGCATTCATTTTCCAATTTGGAAAATGAAAATCGAAATACAATATTGAAATAGTCAATCGTTGTTAGTCGGTAGTCTGGATGCAAAAGCAAACACACAAATAAACATACACTACGCGTATTTCGCAAGACTTACATTCAAAAAGCCGATTGACTGTTAATTTAAACAAAACAAAACAAAACAAAAAAAAATGTTGAAAATAAAATGGGCAAGCGATTGATGGCAAAACTGCAAACTGCATACGATGCAACAAAATAATTCTTAGTTGAATGAAAAACGTTGATGAATTATTTAACAGAATTACGAAAAAGGAACACAATGACACCAACACAGACAGCCAGACACAAACACACATACACAGGAACAGAAACAGGAACAGACAGACAAACAAACACACAGTTGAAAAATGAAAATTAGGAATAAATGAAAAAAAAAATTAGTTCTTACGATAATTTAATCTATTATTATGAGATAGTTCTACTGAAAGAAAAAAGAAAACAACTGCACTTTTTCTCTCTGTTTCTCCTGCTCTCTGGAGCGATTTCAATAAAGTAGTAAGCAAATGAAAGAATTGTTTCGGTTCCTTCAATTCAGGATTCGGACAAAGATGAAAGAAAAAAAAGAGAACATCCTCATTTATGTTTAGGATGCACAATCTATGCGCATTTCGAGCGGACAGTGTTAACAGCGCTGAATTTCTTTTGCCACAGTCCATGAGTGATTCTCTTTTTCCTTTTTTGGATTTTCATTTTTCATCCAACAGATAACAGTTTTTCGGAACTTTAAAGAGTTTTGGCAAAATTGTATCAATCTGGTCTTGTAAAAGGCTGGCAAAATACTTACCAATCCAAATTTAAATTTAGTTCAAACGGAGCGACCGAATGATGAAAATTATAAACTACTTGCGAGACACGATTCGATTTCATGAATATTATTTTTGTTTTTCTATCGCTCTTGAAATAACTGGTATTCACATGTCTGGACCGATTTGTATCTTTCGTTATAATATCACATTTTCCTCTTCGATCAAGATGAAAGATAATTGTCCAATCGGCGCTGAATATGCTCATAGTCAAAAGAATTCAATTTTCATGTACCAAATCATAAAATCATTTTTATTTTTCCATGTCCTTGGTGCTTCGGTTTTATTTTCGTCAATTGATAATTTCGTTTATTTGTCAGTTCAACGTTTGGTTTTATTTCGACGATAGAATCAACTTCTTTTTTTTCATTCAAGGAAACGAAGTTTAATGTGATGTGTTAATGAAAGGGAATTCGGAGCAAATGATGAATATAATTTCCGAGAAAATTTGAATGTAAGGACAGAAACAAGGGTCCAGTTCTAGTCGACATACAAACACGTCATTTTGAAACACGTTTTATGTAATCATAATTATTATTTTTTTTTGTTTGTTTTTTGTGCTTCTTCTCAAATTTCTATTCTACACATTTGAAAGCAGCTAAAATATTCTGAAGAATGTTTCTTAATTTTCTGTGTAATTTGTTTCTCGTTTTTTTTTTTTTTTTTTTTGCTAAGTCAAACGAAACCGTGAAAATCATTGCGAATGTCGAATTTCACGTTCTTCTTTTGCATATGCAGGAGAATGAGAAGAAAAAGAACTAAACAATAGAATGAATTTAGTGAATTTAATTTCTTGTCTACTCTCATTCGCGAGAGTGTTCTATCTAGTGATTCGATCCCAATCGAATTAGTCATTAAATTAATTTAGGAATTTTTCGTTTTTGCCTAATTTTTTTCGATCGTCTTTTATTTTTCTTTATTTTTTGTTTTTAAATTGCTCATTTGATTAATTGAAAGGAAGACAAAATGATTTAAAAATACATAGATAATAATAAATTCCACGTCTTGATTTAGAATTGAATTGTTTTCATTTCATTATTTGCGTGTTTACTTTGAATTCTTCATTTTCAAAGGGTGATTTCGTAATTAAATCCAAAATGACAAGTGGATGAACCTATGCCGCTCAATGTATTCTGAAAAATATACTAATTGAACGAATTCCATGAAAATATCGAACATGATTGAAAAAGGATATCAACCACTGTGAGAACAGACAGATTAGGAACTTTAAGAAAATGAAAAAAAAAAAAAATGAAAAAAACTTGCGATGAATTTTATTATCGCTTTGCCGAGCATTGAAGGTGGATGCTAGAGAAAAACGTATTTAAGAACAAAAAAAAAAAAGATAAAAAGAACTGAACAATGAAATGATGCAAAATGAATGAAAATTTGGAATCATATTGAGTGCTGTGTATTTACGTGGTTAAGATAATAAAATTGAATCGGAAGAAAATGGCAAGAAAAAGAATTTTGATAAATAATAATTTATTTAGCGACTTCCTCGCTACTCAAAACTGGAACACAACTGCGTTCATTTTGCAGATGAACTAAAACTGAAAGAGATACGAGAAAAGAAAATGTTGCTTGAAGAATCTGATTTAGGTAATTTGCTTTGTCCGCTATGTTAATGATCTTTTATTTTGTTTTCTCTTTCCATCTCTTTCTCTCACACACAATCACACACACAGGTATAGATACAATCGAACACATCTTCTGGATTTTATCTACATGATTAGAGTCTGAATATATTGATTTTTTTTATGGTAAACTTCCAATCTTCCAAGGGAAATGGTATCTCAATTTTAATTAATTTTGAAAAGAAAACAAAAAATACATGCGAAAACTGAGAGAAACTAGTGGCCACCCAGAGACCGTATGATGTGAGAGAGAAACATTTTATAAGAAATTACACGAAAAACTAATAATAATTAAATTAATATGCTTTTGGCATGCTTAAACTGAACTCAGTCCAGTCAAAACTATTTAAGCAACAAATCATACTGAGTGAATTGGAGATGGTTGATGTTGATCTGAATTTGATTTGTCGTTCGCTGTATTTTGTTGTAATCGTTGATTCAATGCCCTGCATCAGTTGTGTCGCATGGCTCAGTATGACCACTTATAAATATTAGAGAAAGAATTAAAAGAAAATGAAATTGAAATGGAGTGACAAGTTAAAGCGAAGGAAAGTTCTCAGACACTAGAATTAAACAATTTGCAAACAATAACGAGGTTTTAGATTTTAAGTGAACAAAAAACCGAAAAAAAGACGAATTAAATAAAACAAAATGAAGAGAAAAAATGAATTAGAATGATGAATTCAATGAAATTCAATAAAAAGATCACAGTATAAGATTAAACACGAAAGGAGGAGAAGTTAAAAAAAAACCAAACTCAGAAATACACTAAATAATAAGTGTTAATGATTCGTTCTCAGATTTTTAGCTTTTTCATTTCCGCGCTTGAGAGCTTGAGAAAGCTAAAAATCTGAAATATGAAACAAAATGTTTGTTTTGATTGAAATCCATGAATTTCTTTCTCTTTCTCTCTCTCTCTTATTTCACAAATAATGCGCAATAAATTCTTTATCATTTGATTGACTTTCTGTCGCTTTTGAAATACTGTTTGATTAGTTGTAGTTGAAAAAATTTCATTCTGTTTCATGTGTATATAGAACGGAAAATAAATTGAAACCCTCTAAAACGTGCGCCAACTTCGGCTTAAAACGGCTAAAAAAAAAAATCGGATAAACCATGCCTGTGTTTTTAACAAAATTAAACGCCTCAAAATTGAACTTTGGCACCCAACATTCAAAATTTTCGAACATTTACAAGAGAATAATTTGAAGAAAAACATTAACCGCTGAGGCCGGAAAATTTGGCTTTCTAATCAAAACATATCGCAATGCACGGCAATATTCGAATGCATGAAGGAATTCCCTATTCTAATAAATCCATCAAAAGCCTTTAATAAACTGAACGGTCTCGTCACACTTCATCATTGTTCCACGTTAAAATCATTTTTCAGTGAATTGTTTTGATAGAAGAAAACAAACATCAAAAGCTTTTCAATATTCAGGCACTTGAGGCTGACATTTTTGGTTTATCAAATGTTTGCACATTTCAGCATCGTTATTCCGAGCCGTTTTTAGCCTTTCGTGTAGAATTTGTAATTAGCATGGAACGAAGCTATTGTGTCGAGTATATGGCAACGTTGTTCAAATCTCAGCCAAACTTTTCATCTCATCACTTGCGTGATAAGTATTGTTTTTTCAATGTCAAGATGTGAGAAAATAAAGGTACAAAACTGGGGAGAAAAATTGACGAAATGGAAATGAAAGAAAGAGAGAAGAGAAGAGAAGGAACAAAAAATCAAAATGAAACTAGAATGAGTAGAGGGCGGCTTTTATTTTTTTTTTTTTTTTTTTTTTTGATGACATGAACAATGAACGATGGAACATTTTTGATTCGTTTTTTCTTTACGAATCACCAATACAAATAGGCTCTCAGCTAGAAAAATATATACAGAAAAAGCCGTCATTTTTCTCGAACATAGATTGAAATTTTGACATTTCAACATTTTCATTTTAGAATCAAAATGCCGAAATCTCTTTTGTTGTCATTTTGTTTAGTGTTTTAAGTTGAAAATTTAAATGAAAATGAGAATAAAAAGAGACTCTGAACTAAGTCAAATAAAGAATGCTTTGCTTTATTCTGAATTGCAAATTATTTCCGAACCTTTCAATTTTCATTTGACAATTTGAATGTTTTTTTTTTTTCAGCGGTTTAACTTTCGTTTGAAACAAATACGACTTGCGCTAATTAGATGTATAGAAATTGATGAATTTTGAGCCATTGATCAGAATGGATATGGGAATATGCCATTTATTCAGTTATTATTGTGGTAAATTCATAAATTAGCGTCCATCTTTATGAATGTGGGCGATAATTTGTTATTTGATTTATGTCTTATGACTTATGATTCGTGTCTCCTGATAAGAAAATGAATTCGTTTGTTTATTTTATTTTCTTTAATTTTTTTTTAAATTTAATAGTTTTTAGTTAATTGATTTTTAAACATTTATTCTTCTTCAGTAAAATTAGGTTGATTGTAGTTTGGTTTTGTTTGTTTCTCTTATATACTTTCGTTATCCATTTCACATTCCGGCCGAGTCCCACTTCTATTGACCAACTGACTGAGCATTGAATACGATAAATGAGAAGTGAAATGATGAATTTCGATAGAAAAATTTACTTTCTATAACATCCAAAACTGTTGAGTGATGTCATAAAATGCCATGCGTTCGTTCATTTCAATATGTCAATTCACACTACCCATAGCAACATGAAAGTATGCGATTCGGTGTATTTTTGTTGCGTCTCTAGTGCGAGCTAAGGTTTAGTTGTTTTTTGCTAATGCATTTGTGCATTCTTTTTTTTCCATCGAATTGCGGTTCATACGTATACCGTATGCCGCATTCAATTCTGTCAGAGAATGCAGTCTTTTGTGTACTCTAACAGTACTTTAAAGCCTCACATGACAGACCGACAGAATCGGAAGAGAGCACTATGGAGTGTGAGTCTGAAATGAAACTCAATGGTGAAAAGTGAAAAAAAAACACACACATCAACCATTTAGCCATCAAAAATAGCCGAACCTTAACTATCACCAGAAATGCAACGAAAATACACCAAATTGCATACTTTCATGTTGCTATGAAATGTAGACGAACCGGACCATTGATTACACGATTCGGATCGGAAGTTGATCTATGTAGTTCGACGTCACAGTAAAATTAACAAAATAAAATTGAAAATCCTATCGAAAAATTGATCCCATATAATTGATATGCATATTTGAATTACAAAAGTAAATGATCACCGCCAGTCTGGCAACTGGCACTTTTTGCCGATCAAATACTTTCGCTTATAAATTAAACAATATTATTGTCGGTTCCAGTACAGTAAAGTCACTTTTTCGCAGTATATTGGATTTTGTTTTTCATCCAGAAGAGAAGAGACAAAAACTAATAAAACAAACAAAACGAGGAACACCCAACCGACCAAAAATAGAACGGACTGGTGAAAGAAATATAATTTTCTTTCCTCATCAACATGACAATAATTAACAATGAACCGTTCATAATAATAATTTGATGGTTTTTGTTTTAGTTGTATCGGCTGTCGCTCTCGTCAGATCTCTTATGAACGATGATTTTCGATAAACGTTTCCGATCCACTTCTGATTCATGTGTATAGCTATACACTTCGGTTTGCATGACACCCAATGAAAGTTAATTGTTGTTTTATACTTAATATTTCTTTCTTCATTTTTTTTTTTTTTTTTTTTTTTTAATCAGACGACGAATATCTGACATCCAGTTTTCGAACATGGGACCATTGGGACGTATTACATTACGAGCTTTGTGAATATTATGCATTAACTAAAATGATTTTAAAACTTTTACTCTCAAATATAAATTATGCAAAAAAAAAAATTGTATTCAATCATATTAATATGATAATATTTGTGACCGGGAAAATACTTTTCGCCTATTTGATTTTTGTTTAATTCATCGAATTAATTGTGCATCAATGTTTTCTCCATTCCGAATGGATTGCATTTTATTTGCGGGATATTAATGTATGTATTTCGGTAGTTTGACCAATTGGAATTTTCACTTGACTGAATTCGGCTTGAAAAAGAGCTTCGATCGAAAATTCTATTTTCATCCGAAATCCGTTTTTGATATGTGATGAACAATGGGCAAAATATGATAGTTATGCTTGTCATTAAAATATTGAGTTAAAAGGTAAGCCCAAAGTTTTTTTCGGCCTACGATGATCGATTCCCAAAAGTAATAATAATTAAATGTTTGAATAATAATTAAAATGGATAAGACACATGATTGAATTGATTCGAGTGAATATTTCGAGAAAGCGTACACGATAACCAAAAAAAAAAATAGAAAAAACTTTTTATTTTCGGTCACACCGACCAGCCAAAGACATTGATCAACATCTTTAACAAATGCCAATAATAATATTATTTCTGTGATTTCTTTGCATAAAACCGTGAGCAGTATGACCAACAATGGAAACATATTCGGCATATCATTTCGTTTGCATGTGGTGTCATGTGTTATGTCTTGCGACTTGCCTTTTCTGTGTCGTCGGTGTGCAGTTTTCTTTGTTTTAAGCATTTTTAATTTGTATTTTATTTTCTGACAAGAGAAATGATCATCATCGAGTGAAAACAATGCAAACAATAATGAACATAATGGATCGTAGATTCATTCACACATTAGATTCACATTGGCGAACGTTTTCAATTTAACATTCATACCTATCATCATCTCCTTTCTCTGCTCATTCGCCACAAACAATCGTATATCTTATTCATTTTTGAGGTCAAGTTGTGTTTAATTATTGGACAAATGATGGTCTGATGGGTTGGTGCATGTGAATTTTATGCAATCGCTGATTTTTGATGGTCCAAAAAGTGAAAAGAATCCATGGGAATCGGAAATGAATTCCTGTTACTCAGGTTTCATTTGTTCGACAGTTAGATGCATGATCTAGAATGGAAAAGAATTGATTCTGTTATGAAATGATGAGCATTTTATGGATAGAAAGGTGATGGGTGTGGGAAATTTGAGAATTCATGTGTGCACAACTAATAATGATGGAAAATGAATCCATACACTCCTTTCGGAAAAAAGTTTGTAAATACCGCGTAACCTTGTATCCCATATACAAAATGAAATCAATTCGAACGGCATTTTAATTGAATGCGTTCGAGTGAATGTGGTGAAGGGGTTTTCAGGATTATGGTAACATTACTTGTTCAATGTGGGATCTGGTCGATTTCAAATTCTTTGGAAATTTCAAAATTTCATAATGTATTTTGATTGAACGATTGCAAATTGTAATTGCTTCTAAGAGTTTTTTTTTTCTTTTTTCAATTTCATTTAATTGCTTAGACGGAAAATTGTTATCGATTCCCGAAGATTAACGGACAAACATCATCGAAACGATATCTTATTTGAATCTGTTGTTTTTTGCGTTCGCTTCGAATCAAATGAAATGATTCAATTGCCAATTGCCAATCTATTCATTTCTGTTATTCGAAAAACAATGGAAATAAATTCTCTGAAATATTCAAAATTAAATTCTTCGTAAAAGACCTTGGTTTCTTTTTTCTTCAAATCAGTATAATTTAACGACCTCAAAACATTTTCTAAGCAAAAAAAAAAAGAAATAGAAAAAATGTTCGTAAGATGATTAACAGGTGTTAGGTTTCAAATTACAAAGTAAAATTCGTACATGTGAAAATTATTATGCAAGAAGCAAGTGAATGGACCACCATATAAGACCACTAATTCTCATCAATTGATCGAATCAACTCTTCGATTGGCAAAAAAAAGGATACTTTCGTTTGCAACGTTATCAGTTTCCAAGTCATCCAAATTCACCATTCTCAATATTTGCTAGAGATGAGTCATCGACAGATTGTCCGACACCCGGGGAAGTAATCAGTAATTAATTTCCAGAATCAAAAATGCAATGCTTCCATTCGAATATTTAAATCGAAAGCAATTTTCGGTTTCATTGAGAAATGTTGAAAAACTGGTTACAATTGGCTGCCAATGATTGTTTTTGGTTAATTGCATTATGGCCATTGATGATCATAAAATGTAATTCAGAACATTGTGAAAACGAAATAATGAAAGAACGTAATGAAGCGGCCAATATTCATGTGTTTCTTTTTTTCTTACAATAAAGTCTCTATTTTCACATACTTGTATCGATCAAGCGTAACAAATTTTTGTCGAATCACTTGATTGGCTAATCTGTGAACAGTGAACTAAGTCGCTCGTTCGCTCGTCCGACATTTCATGGTGGCGCGTGCTCATCGAACATTGAAAATGATTTCCAATTTAGATAAAAAC
The DNA here is from genome assembly GCA_000149185.1 of Mayetiola destructor. Taxonomy (NCBI): domain Eukaryota; kingdom Metazoa; phylum Arthropoda; class Insecta; order Diptera; family Cecidomyiidae; genus Mayetiola; species Mayetiola destructor. The sequence continues at coordinate 1,719,716 of GL501537.1, read as the reverse complement.
AAAAAAATGCAACAAACGACGAGATGAACAGCAGAATGTTTAACATTGAAGATTTGACTGTGCGCTCACATTAGCATTATGCATAATAATTAAAATTACAAAGCCAAAGCTAATGCCCGAACCTTTCAAAAGACAAAGACTGAAATAAGTGATTTAAGAAATAAGCAACTGTATGCGCAAAATGCATATCACGCCGAAGAGCAATGGGCAACGCCAAGTGAATCAAACGCTATCATTACATTTTAAGTGAGATGATGGCAGACGATTGATGATTGATTGTTCCGTTGATTTAGTGATGGAAATAAAAACTGCATTCAGCTCTTCAACTATGAAGTCGAACCATTAATTATTTATTGAATAACGAAAAACATTGCCCCATTCTCATGTATATTATTGTTTATAGTTTATCGTTTATCGTTAGCGATGTTTGTAAAAATCAATGGATATTCAGGCCTTTGCAATGAACCTATGTGAATGCATCTTTGCTGTACTGATCGCGACAATGTGGAGAAAGGTAATTGCGCACCCGAAATTAATGTAAATAGCAAATATGTATTTAAATTTGAATATGAAAAGATATATTTATATCTTTATTTATCTCTGTTATTAATTATTTCGTTTGGTATACATGTTGAAAAGAATCTTGAATCGTTTGTTAAAAATTACGTTTTAATAAATATCTTGGCAAATATTCCAGAAAACTTTTCAATGTATTTGGCTTGAGTCAACAACTACTAATAACCATTATTATAATACCAAAAAATTTACGAAACAGAATCGAATGCATGGATTTTAGATGCGGCGCATATTATTCAATTCCATAGAATTTGGTTCAATGATTCACAATAATACTAATTTTAAAGTTTGTCGTTTCGATGTTACCTTACCAGTTTCACCAATAAATTTGCAAATGACATTCAACCACAATAAAATCGAATCGCTCAGAATGTATTTGACCAATATTAATCCCATCGATTCGAAATCAATTCAGTTGGCAATATGAAGTTTTTCAATTTAGTCGTGGTTTTGTTGGCCATTATATTATTTGACATTTGTGCAGCTAGTCCGCCAATTTACGAATCAGATCATTCGTTTCGTTTGAATATAATTTCATCGTTAATTTTCAATTCTCCCAGCACTGTTTACGGTGAGACAATTTAATGTTTTGATTTTATTAAATTATAAATTTATTTTCAGAGTCCTTCTTAGGCATTCGTCAGGCAAACGGTAACGAAAATATCATACTATTCAAGGCCACATCATAACTAGGCTATGCTTAACGATGAATGTTTGCAGTGATTTTTAGTACCCAGCCATCAAATTGACACCTAAAACGATCAATTTTTCACGATTTTAATAGATTTGTCAAATTGAACCAAATTGAATTACAAATTGAATCGAACATTTTGCAATGAATTTAATATGATGTAATTATTTATCGGTCTGTGTATAAAATTAGTTTGATCTTTAATTTGAGTTTTGTTACTTTCCTCATCGACGTGTACTGGATAATAATAATGTGTAAAGTATATTATGGAATAAATTAAG
>GL501537.1:1684858-1712565 GCA_000149185.1 Mayetiola destructor | reverse complement strand
ATATATATATAAATTTTTTTCTGTTTGGCTGTTCAACGTATTTAAATTGAATTCACATTTTAACAATGTGATTGAAGTGGAATCATTTGTTCGTTTCATTGGTGGTATGCATGTGTTTAAGGCCGTATTCCATTTATCATGAAAGCGAGATGGTTATTTTTATCCATTTTAATGGAATTTTACTTTTTATTGGAGATTTTCTTGTCATCACCAGACAGACGTGTAGATCTAAATGTATACTAAACCACTGAAACGCTCTACGAACACCGAAAAAGAAGAAGAAGAAGAAGAAAAAGAAAAAAGATTTTATTTTGGAAAATTCGAATTTGATTCTCACAATTATCTTTAATTCGAATATTTTCAACCTTACAAAGAGTTAACGATAAGCCTGGCACTTAACACAAATGTATGCCGACTGTATGACTATGTGCTCTTCAAGTTATTTTTTTGTTAAGTAACATCATTCGAGTGAGAAATTAAATGAAAAGCGCATCTAAACAAAACCAAACAAAAATTACAATTAAAATAAAAGAAAAGACAACGAAAAAAAAAGGGAAAAACACATTGAATTGACCAACCGGCCGAATAAAATTTCAAACGATCATTTCGGAAATTAATTAATAACAACAACGAAAACGAAGCAAAGATTGAAATTTGACGAAAAAAAAATAGAAAGAAAAAAATAAATAAATTCTGCCTGTAAGTTTTTCATCAAGATTATTTCGGTTTTTAGTTTGTATCATTTTGGTTCATCATCTATTGTGCACCCACATGCATGGCTAAACGATTCAAATCTTACCCACAAACCAACGAACTATTTTCTATTTTAAACGTTTTCCACATGTAATTACTTTCAAATAGACATTAAAATATTTGCAAACATTACATTCTGTTACTGTATCCAAAAATGTGGCAGCATTCAACAAATGAACAAATCAACTTTATAAAATTGTTTCATTTTCCTTATGATTCGAAATTCGAAATGTTGTTGGATTGGAATAATCTACTTTTCACCCAATGAATTATGATTGCATACGTAATTAAACCAACTGAAGAAATGATGATGGAACTGAAGGAACGTTAAAACAATGTCCGATATGGGTTTTCCGGGTATATTTTATCGAAAAATTTTGTGCAATCCATCTATTTTCATTCAAACAGGATGATTTTTTGAATTTAAATTAAAACATTGTGTTCTCGGTTTTCGATGATGATGATGGTGATGATGATGATGATGATGATGAGATGGAAATCGACCAAACGTGCAAAATTCGAATGAATAATTGTTTCCGCCATTTCTCCCCATCATAACTGGTTTTCGTCGTTTATGAGCTTACCAAATCCACTTTGTCCAGGTCCATCGTTTTTCTTTTCGCACTCTCTGTGTTTTTCTGCTTAATTTACATTCAAAACACGCATCTCCGTGTATGTTGAGTTTTGGTTGTTGTGCTTCTTTTCGAAATTTGGTATTGCAATCAAATCAAACAACCTTTCCGATGCAAATAATCAACCAACCAACCAACCAACCAGCCAGCCAACCAACCAAGGCATTTAAAAAACCAGATGGTAAATCGGCTTGAATTCGAAAAATGAAACGAATTGAAAGCTGTATCGAAAAGGTCATACCATTCTTTCCGCTTCTGTGGTTAAATTGAGTCAGTTTACAATTTAATGCCAATGTGACTTACTTACTTATTACATTATGTCTACAGAAAGTTACAATTTCAACGAGCACTTTCTTAAAGATCAAAGTGTCATCTCGAAACTTGAATAAACGATGGAGTCGTTGAATTGTGCCATCATTGAATCATTTCTTTGCATTGGTTGTCATGGTTTCTTTCTTGGCTTTGATCATATTCAAGTGCATTCAATTGTTCAAAGCTTCAAAAGTATGATTTGTCATCATAAGAGAATAATTATATTAATAAAGTGTATAAAGTTTGTTGTTGAACATTTGATGGGCATGTCATTCGATAAGGCACGTGAACCTGTACACAACTATTAATGAAATTGATTGCGTCGGCAACAAAACGATTGATTCACTCATAATTCATAAATTATATATGTGTATTGTGTATTATGAGTGAGCACAAAGCGCAAGGCTTACATACGATGGATAGATAGCCTTCATATAATTGCATTATTATTATTATTACGGATTTGATTAAAAATTGTGATATAAATCTTCTGTGGCAGCCGACCAATACTTGCCACCAAGCAATTCTTTCTTTCGCTCTTTCTCTGTCTCCCTTCGATCGTTGTCATTGAAATAAAATGAAATGCCTACGCGAACACCTTAATTGTTTTGCAATATCACCACTCATTTTTCTCACCTATTCAATTCATTGGCCGGCTATGGTTGTGGCTCTGTATCCATCCACCATCTACAATTAAACCGGTGAATCTCAATAACATGACATTGCATTTCATAAAAAAAACAAGTTAACAACTTTCAATTTTATTCATTTGTCGATTCAATTTAATTTTAATTTTTTTTTTTTGCTTCTTTTCACAAGTTTTTCTTCTTTTCTAATGGAACGATGCACGATATGTTCATACATTGAAACAATTACGATTAACAAATGGAATCATCGTAATCTTTCCAATAAGAAAAGAAAAGAAAAGAAAAAAAAATCATGGGTAAAAAAGTGAAATATCAAAGAAATTGTGACGCACTTTCTTCTTTTACTTTTGATTAAGTGTTATGGGATCTATTGATCAAAATGTATCGACCAATGACCATCGGTGAACGTAAAAATATGAATTATTCAGATTTTTTTGTTTTTTTATCATTTGAAAGAATGAATTTAATTCAGACAAAAAAAAATGAACCGTTAACCAAAATTTTCCAACGCGAAAAAAGGTCTAAGTGGGAAAAGAAAAAAAAAGAAAAAAAAACAGATGAAAATAAAATCTATGCCGAATTCTAATGATAATTTCGGATAATGGCCCGTGTTTGCCATTCATTCAAATCAAATTTTATCCAAATGGAAAGATCAGATATCATTGATTTTGATGCGCAATTAACATATTCGGAATGAATGTTGACGAGAAGTGTGTGACAGTGTGATAGAGTGACATAGATAAATGAACGATGATAACCTATTAAATTTTCCATAAAGGTTCAAGTGAATATAAATTGAATCGATGATCATTGATCATAAATCATAAATCATGAAACGAATGAAGAAAAAGAACATTTCACACAATATTGTTGAAATCGACAAAATTTCTCAGGGATTGTTTTATAGCCGAAGCATTATTATTTCTCCTTACGACTTCTTCGAAACCATTTTCACGTTGACATAGAAAACTGACTGTCGATTGGCCTCAATTCGAATGTGATTCCAATCAATTACCGGTTTTCTGTTGCGTTGTCGCAGCACACTCATCAAGAATACAAAATGAATGCTCGAATATTAAATGTATTTTATTATTAAATTAGCAAAATTATTCCTCAAGACCATTCGACTCTCAAAATTGAATGTAAATTACGCTCTACACCTGTTCACTGTTCACAGACCACATAATTTTTGAAATATGTCAATTACGGAATTCGTTTATTGGAATGCATTTGACCTGTTGAGAATAATTTAACATAACGTGTGCCAAAGAAGCAAAAAAAAAAAAACGACAATGACAATTATCACATAACATTTAAAGTGCTTTGTGTTGACCGTTGTTGAATTTTCTGAAAATTATTATCGCATATGCTTTAATAATATTTTTCTTTAATTTTTTGGTCAGTCTTCGTTTTGGCATTTTGAATTTCCTTACCCAATTCTCTTTGCTTTAAATAATTTATTGCATTTTATGGTATTGATTCGTTCCGCATAAATTACTTGTGTGTATTTTATAAATCAGAAATCCAAAATTGCGTAAACAAAGTACTCTGCATCAATTTTGAGAGCGAACAAATTCATAATTTTCATCCAAATGACGGCTCAATGCTTGAAAATAAAATACTACGATCACAGAGCACTTTTATTAGTGTGGTGCGTACTGTGATGAGTGCTTGGCTTATTCAATTGCAAAAATAAAAGAAGCCAACAAAAAAAAAAGAGGCCAAAAAAGTATAGAAGATCTAACGATCAATTAAAGGCTCTTTAATATTGTTCAGTGAATCAAGTCAATCGTTTATTCGATTCAGTTTTTTTTTGCTTCAGTTTTTTTATTTTGTTGTAATTGTGTTACGATTTCACATGTCATTTGATAGGTCGCGTTACAGCTGATCTTATGCAATCATGCACAGTTGGTCCAGTGGATTTTCATTCAATATACACTAAAATGATTCGAATCGAAACGAAACGAAAAATAATAATAATAACAACAACAACAACAACAAAAAACGAAAAAACCGAGAACGATTTCTTGTTATATTGACAATGTTTCTGTTGTCATTACCTGCAACTAATTCATTCGTTTAACAGATTTATTTGGATGGCTTTGTTTTCGTGCTCATGATAATAATAATAATAATAATAATAATAACCAATGGTTATGGTTGATGTGCCACCGTCTCACTTCATCTGATCGCCTTTGGATCTTCGGCACTTTTATGTTTCTTTTATTTTCCGGCTTTTGTGTTTTCAATCGTTTTTTTTTCTATTTCTTTCTTCTAAAGTCAAACAATCATATGACTCAAACGAGTACGCAGATCGATCAATTGATCGATCGTTTTGTGTTTGATCATGTTTGTGTTTCGTTAATAAAAAAAAAATTTTTTTTCTGTTTCTTAATTCGTTAACTATTTTTCTTTCTCCATCATTCACTTAAATTTTAATGAATTTTCCAAAAGTTTTGCTTCATTCCATCTTATTCTTCGGAATTGTACATATTATTACGCAAAAGTCAATTGAGATCGTCCAAAAGCTACATCACAGACCATAAATGCATATGAGAAATGAGAAATGCGTAAGAGATTCAATCGATTGGGTCATCGAAATACAATTCGATTCTGTGATTTACGTCGAATTTCATGATTATTTCTTCATTTCTTTAATTCTTTTTTGTTGGAAAACATAACCGAAGACCCAAATTTTCTAGCTCGTGTGTCTACTGTCTACAGGAAAGATTGGGATAAAAATAGTAGAAAATGATTGGGTTTGTTCTGACCAAAAGTCGTGAGTTCAACTGTCAATGTCATTCTAAAAGAAAATAATAATATTGTATTCAATTTTGAAACGGCCTGCTTTTTCTCTGCGGCTTTTGAAAGAAGAAAATTCTGTCTGGCATTTTAACGTGAATCGGCAATAGCAACAATTTCATTCGAATAAAAAGCAGCAACAAGAGACAGTATTGTTTGATTAATAGTATGTTTTTCACAGTGATTGGAATGGCGTGCAAATCGAAACTCTCCATTTAATTCAACATCCAGACGAATCGACAAATGGAACAAAGCGTTGAATTGGATTTATCGCATATTTTAACCACATGACGTACACGCTGTTCCCATTGGACAATTGTTTAAATAAAAAGAATGAAAGAAAAACAAAGAATTTTTTTTTTTTTTTTGCAAAACTTCTTTGCATAAAGATTTCCTTAACTGAAAATGGAATACACATTGAATAGCGATACATGAAACATTTAGTATCGTTGTCGATTGGCCATTTCATCATGATGTTTCATTTTTATGTTAAACATTTACTTTCATGCATCACAACTCATAACAAAACCATTACTCAAATCAAAAGATGAATCAACAACAGCAACAACAACAACACCATTTGTTCACAAAACACTGCCATTCATTTTCATTTATTGATGTTTATAGATTATTATTGAACACAATTAAGGTGTTTACGAGTTTGCGATTTACGATGCACACCGTACACAATACCATTGGATATTGGTTTGTCGACAATTGCGCCAATTTTGTATTAATTGTCATCAATTTAAGCTTAACAAATGATTGTTATTAACATTAGTTTAATGGCATTCCAATGTTCAATGTACGACGTCCCCATTTTTCAATTCGTCAATACATTTATGTTTGGTATTTTGTGTATTTTGCGTTACAGTTGTCCGGGACACAAGTGCCGAATGATTTCAAATCCGTTTATTGTAAAGTTCTTGTTTGGCTCGAGCTAATTGTTTTCATCATCATTATTATTATTATTTATTATTGACCACATTTATACAATGGGAAATGGATTGTGACAAAGCACACTGTTTTTTTGATATTGATAAATGTAACATAACGTAAAAGACAATGAGACATGAAAACGATTAGAAACATACAAAAAAAAAAACTCTGATCACATCATTACATCAGATGGAACATCCAAATTCGTCATTGTAATTTGTCGGTGATCACTGATCGCATCATCGTCGTTACTTGGTACTTTCGATTTTCTCCTCAACCGATGTGACTTTGTGATTTGGAATTTGGAATGCAACTATTTTATGAGTATGTGGAAGTGATTGCGTGCCACACAACATGAACCAAACAGACGAATGTCATTAATGTTTTAATGGTGTTTCTTTTGAAATTCTCTTTTAATTTCGACGATTTTATTCAAGATGAAATTTTGGATCTTCAATCGATTAAATGTGTCAGAGTGATTTTGATTTCCGTTTGTATTCCGATATACACTGACATGCTCACATTGGACATGCCATTTAAACAAACTTGTCTGATTGTTGATGCTCTGGCAATAATATTTTTGTTTTTTTTTTTAATTTCAAATTTCAATCGTCGCCATAATGTTCCTGTGTTGGTTATTAATGTGACATCCGAAGCGAACAATGAAAGCAAATCGAAAAAATGACATCTCATCGAAGTGATGTATGAACAAAATAAACTAGCCACCAACGATCATCGGCCAACGGCCATAGTAATAATAATGCAACCCAAATAATTATTACTATCAAGTCAATCATAAGGTGTTGGTTGAATCGAATTCTATAGTGGTATAGAGTGCATATGAAAATGTACGTATGAATCGTGATCGTGATTAAAAGTCCACCCTGTGCACAATGTGTATAATTCTATTCACACAAAAGCGAGACAAAATGCATATTAAAAAAAAAATGTTGGCAACAGCAGTCGAATGGGACTGCCAGAGCTTTGACAAAACCTGAGTATGTTCGGAATGGCATTGCAAAGATAGAAGAAGACATTCACTTTTTTGAATTAAGGTGAAAGGTGGTTTATGACTTTTGCTTGCACATTCGACTATATACTCAATACTCATCTCTCATCAGCAACATTTGCGGTTTCCAGTTTCTAAAAAAGAAGCCTTAAAAAAAAAGAAGCGAGTCGACGTCATCATTCATTCATTCATTCATTTTTTTCGCCTCTTTTTCTCCACTTTTTCTTCTTGCATTTTTCATTTAATTCCACTTCAACTCTATAATTTTAGTTGCGCCTCCGTTTTAAGACGGCTCATAATTGTCTGTGCATTTAATATTGAATTCAGTGGTGCATTCGATGCATTTGCAGTTTAACCGATGCATTGGTTGTGTGTCTTTCTTTGCAATCGAAAATAAATATTTCGGATTTTCATTGCGAGTTGCAAATTGTGAATTCTTGCAAAATGCGTGATAAACGAAAAACATAACTCAAGACCGAACCAATCGAAAGCACAATGCGGACAATTCGATGTTTTTAGGCCTTTGTCTTGACCTGAGTTCCGTTTCATTCGCAACATCGAAATATAGTCATGTCAAAATTGTATACGCTTAAACGTTTCACATTTTCGATTGTCGATTGCAAAGCATTATTTTGGCAACTTTTTTCGCCGCATCAAAAAATGAAAACTTTACTTATGGAAATAATTACAATAAAGGCCAAACATTCGAATATAGTCTGTAAAACGTTTGCCAATTGGAAATAATGTGGTTTATGTTCACAGGGATGTGTGTGTGTGTAACCATTGATGTGGCCATACGCAAGCCTTAAAAGCATGATAATTAATATTCATAACACTAGGAAAAGAAATTTTTATTTTTTCGTGCAGTGATGGTGTAAATATGAGCTCATTTTTCAACCGAATTCATTGATTAATCATTTTATATATCGACCAAAAAAATTCACTTTCGTTAATCATTTTGCTATGCAAAATGAAAGAAAGAAAAAAAAATACATATGAAATATTGTTCGTCTCACCAATAACATTATATTTTTATAGCCATTCACAATCTAATCCAATTGCATTTGCGTTCAATTGGGTTTTTATATTGAGTGAAATATGGATCGGATCAGTGTGATTCAATGAATGATCGATTTTTGAATTGAAACTTTCATCAAATTGATCGCTTGCGTTGATTTGGGCTCGATAGCAGTTTACAAACAACTAGAAACCAGTTACCCGTAGCAGCATCGGCTCCAATAGCTCTTATGTTAGGACTTATTTTTATTTTTTTTGTTTGGGTTTTCGATCGAGAGAAAAAAGCTAATCAAATTGCAGATCAATTATATATGTATATTTTGATCCGAAATTATGTCGTTCACATCTTGACATCATCCAAATACGCTGTAAATGATAATGATGAACGGAATGGAATTGCGTGTGGCAGATTTTAATAAAATCTAAATATCAATAACTAATTTGTTTAACAAAGATTGATAGTGTGGATTGAATAGATTGAAGTATCAAAACATGGAGACAAAAAAAAAGCGCTGACGAAACCATTGAACTTCGACACTCATTGTCGATTCAAAGTTAAACAAATCCGAACTCCTAACATTGAATTGTTCAATTTTCTAGCGAATCGAACGATCTGATGTGCTAATTCATGAAATAAATGAAAAACTATTATGCATTAAGGTTGTAATTAATTCTCAATAGGCTGAGATGATAATAGCGAATGAGAGGAGAGGAAAGAAGATGCGGAATATTTTTAAATACGAAGAAATTACATGTACGAAAATCACGCACCAACAGCAATCGGTGTTGCATCATCATCATAATCGAATACACTTCCAATGGAATTATTATTATAAACTATTTTTGTTTCTCCACCTTTTTTCTTTCACTTTTTCATCATCTCTCTTATCATATTAAAACATTGAAACATTAGCGACGTTGTACACAAAATAATTTTTAATTAAACGAATTTTCTGTGCATGCATTCGAATTTGTTCAGTTTTTGTAAATATTAACGAAAATGAAGAAGAAGAAGAAGATGATGAAGAAGAAAAAGGAGAACAAGAAGTAGCACGAGGGGACGACGAAGCTTCAAACAATAATGAAACGAAAGTGATTCAGATTGGAATGACGCCGATTTTATTTTGTATGTATGTGGTGACACGCAAACAATTATTTATTTAATATTGATCAATTGAATGGGAAAAGAAGACAATGTCTTCCAATTCAATTAAATAATAATGCATTTACAATGAAAATATACACATCGAATGCCGAATGCCGAATGCCAAAACAAAATCCACCATCCAATAGTCAATTGAATGGCATGCGAAATTAGCATAAATTGATGGTAATATCAATTGCTCTTCAAATGGATGATTTATTGGATGCAATTTGTTTGTAATGGCTTTGAAATGTGTGCAATGTAAATTTTACATATGTATCACATAAGACTGACTCTAATATTCCCGAAATAGGAAGTGAAAACAGATAATCTGTATATCAAACGAATTGGATACTCTCACTCCATTTTGGAAATTTTCACATTTATTATTCGGCCACAACAATCGCCTAATCTGCTCTTATCAGATTCAAGATTGAACAAATATATTTGTATTTCAAACAACACATGCGATTCCAGCTTAAGAGTGTGTTCTATGTTGATAATGTTAAATTTTTGGATCAAATGTCGTTTTAGGTAGTGCTATCTACTCGGTATAGAATGCAACTTGGGCAGTTATCGATAACCCAAACAGACATTGACATTCAGGTGACTGAATCATGTATCTGGATTTCGAAGATTATTCAGAAGTGCATTTCATATACGCGCATTCATATTAATGATGAGGGCGCTACCAGTTACAATGAATGAACGAAATATTTCAGCCGTCACACTCCGAGGCTGTGCAATTCAAATCTTTATGCATATATTCAACGGAATAACATTTGAATCATTGTAATTGGTCTGTTTGCAAATTTTCTTTTATCTTTTAGTAAATGCATCAAATCTGTAGCCCATTGCGGGAGACTGTTGAATGCAAAACGAATTTCACAAAAAATTTCAAACTCAAAACAAGAAGAAAAACAAAAAATTAAATCAAAATATTGAAATTGATGTGAAAAAACACGAGCAATTGGCCTGAATCATTCGATTGATTGATAAATATCGATAAATCGATAAGTTCGTGAATTTCACTTGATCGCGAGGCCAAATTATCAGCCCACAGAAGCAAATCAACAATATTCGAAAGTATTTGTTCCGACAAATTGATTTGTGTTCTTGTTTATTCAACAAATAGAAATGTTTCCATCAACGAATGAATCAATTGCCACAACTCTTAACTGAACGTTAAACACATTAAATATGGTGTCAGCAAATCATCGTCAATGTCTATTCTCATTTAATAAATGACCCACGTCCATCAATATCGTACCATTTTTATGGCCATGCATTCAATCATCCAAAATGTGCGTTGTGCGTTGTTCGTTGTTCGTGGTGCTTTGTGCGTGCTCATGATTTGTTAATTAAATTCATTCATATAACGGAATCCAACCGAACGCCAACAAATACAAAGAATACAAATCGATTGGAATCGATGACAATCGTCATACACAATGTTAATTTTTTTCTTTTTTTTTTCTTTATTGTTCAAATTGATATACATAATAATGTATAAATACCAATTTGCATACATTTTGTTTGGCGGTTGGTGTTTTTGTGGTTTTATTTTGGAAAATATTATTTAAGCGAAAGTGAAGAGCTACCAACTGTGTGCGAAGAGCCCAGCAGTCAAGCAATCATGCTCAATCATCACAGTGATTAATTGAGATCGTCATTTGTTTTTTGCTATTACTATTTTCAAAGACTATTTGTTTAAGGATGATTTTGGTTTTTGTATTATGGATTTTGGAATTTTTGGGCAGTAGCATATATGCATTGCCATTACCAGTTGCTATCGCTTATGAAATGAATAGTATGAATGAGATGAATTGATGCCATGAATTATAAATGATTTATATTATATTTTGAATGGAGCCGAGCGTTATTCTTTTTGTATTTGAACCATTTTGCTGTTTTTGGTTTGATCTTGCTGACTCAAAACCCACAGCAACAAATTATAATTTGTTTAAAATAATTCATTTTTATTAATAAAACTAAGCAAAAGGTGTAAAATGAGAGCATCACATTTTATCACGTTTTTTGTGTGAATTTCAACATTTCAGTTGTTGATGTCTTGAGGTTTCTTTCTTTCTTTCTTTCTTTCTTTCTTTCTTTCTATCTATCTGCCATTTTTTCATTGTGTTGCTCTTTCTTTTTATTTTTCTATTCTTCCTTTTGTTGGCTTTCACGCCAACCATTTAACCAGCCACCATGTGATGGATTTGGATAAAAACACGTATCATTATCCATTCGAACGTCAACTACGTGTATTTATTCTTTATTTCACTTCTATTTTCGTGCTCATTGCTCATTGTTATGCATTTGCACACAAGCCAAAAATTTTGGGTTCGCTGCTCGGAAATTATCTTGTCACTAATGTTTGGTACCAATCAAAAATATTCAACATCATGCACCGCATTAAAATCCAACTTGAGGTCGTTTCGACGAACATTTCTATTTTCGTTTGTCGTTTATTTATTTGTTTGTTTGTTTGTTTGCCAGTTGCCTGTTCATTAAACGCTTTGTTTGTTGCTACCGATAAAAATAATAAAACTGCGTATCACTACTTTGTATGTGGGAGCCGCTATTTTGATATCGATCAACTACCGAAAAAAAAAAAATAAAAAATAAAATAATCATTCCCATATCCAAAAACAAAAGGCAAATGAAAAATTTAAATGTTTTGTAATTAATGTGCGCAATCGGAAATACACGATTGCCATTGTCCATCCGAAATGATGAATTCTTCGGAATATTTTTCTTCTCTTTTTTTTTTTCTTTCTCTTTGGTGGAAAAGTAATTAGCCCAGGTGCATATAGCTTTAGGATAGGCCATTTCAATCATCAACAATATAATTTAGATTTTCTACTACTGTATTTGAATGTCACTCGGGAAAAAGATGCAAATCCATTCACCTGGATTGTGGTCAGGCATAATATAATGGAATTCATAATGAAAATTATTATTTATCAATGAAATCTCTGAATATGTTTGTATATATAATTATATGAAAAACAAATTTGATGTTACATTTCAAATCGGAATTACCATCGGGCGGGTGTCACTTTCATTTAAATGTTGACGCATCAGCATTCAAAAAGGTTCGCTGTCTTGAGTTTTTTTTCGTTTTCTTTTCTTTTGCTTTTTTGGTTTCATGGCTCTTTCTTTGTTATGGAATTCACTGTTCACTGTTCACATCATATACGGCAGTTGTTCCGGCAAAATTTGAATTGTATCGCAGACAAATTTGATTACGATAATTGCATATTATGACAGTAGACATCACTTCATCCGATCGAAGCGTATTACTGTCAGCTGATCTTTCATTTACGTATCACATCCTGCACTATAATATTAATACAATGTGTCCCATTCATTTTGATTTTAATTTTCGACTTTTGGCAATCGGATTTTTCCATCCACATTATTTTATAAATAAGCCTCTCATTTACATAACAGAAGCGCAAGCATTTATTTTGTGAACTGTGATCATCTGCCGTTAAATACATCGTTTTCTTTTCCTTTTTACTTTTCTTTTTTATATTTTTCGTTCGTTGGAAATGAACAAATGAAAACTGCTTCGTGAGAGTCTATTTTCGTGTGTGTGTGGATTGTGGACATCCGATTGTATTTAAATATGTCTAAATAAATAAATAAAAGTAGGAAAAAAAGAAGGCAAAATGAAATAAAATGATTTGAAAGAATTGTTTTGACTGGTTTATGGTGTATATCATATCCGCATGCGATCATTTCATCATTCGACACATGGAATCCGTATAATTTTCATTAGCGCTACTAAAATGAAGGAATTTTGGTTTCAATGTTGTCTTTAGTGGCACAATGCGTATCGGCGCACGCAATCTTCATAATCGACAATATTATGTCAAATTAATGAAACAATTGATTCGGTTAGTTGAACGCTGAACATTTACGCATTTCAAATATAAATGATGAATGATGAAAGGAATTTTTGTCGTAAAGAAATTATTTATTCGTCACATTGAATCGGCATTAAAATTGGTTCACCGAATGTCATTTGTAAATAAATACATAAATGTTACCGTCAATGAACATTTCACAAATTTGAATTCATAACAAATATTTATGTGCCGCTAAAAATAGATTCTTTTTTCAATGCTTTAGCCTATTAGTTCCGCTACTTTACACACCAACACAAATAACTAAAACCCATCAAATAATATCGATTACAGTTATTATTGTTTGTCAATTCAAATTTCCAATGATGCGCAACGCATTCCAACTGATTGAAAAGTTACTTTCTTTTTCATCAGCCTTGAAATGGAAAGCGGCCATTTCAGCATTTAATTTTTTTTTTTTCTAATTTGCATTCGATGTGCAATGTGCATACAATCTGGTAGTTCAGTACGATTTTTATTATGTTATAACTATTACCAGCAATGGCAATGACAATGACAATAAAGTCCAAACCATCGTCCCGTTTAAATATGTTCACATTGGGATCGGATCGGATCATAACACCATGAACCACCCTGACAATTAAAGCAAAAATAGTCATAATTTGTGTTCGAAAGTTGCAATTACGTCCCACGTCAATTGGTTCATCATTTGGATGGTGTCTCAGTGAGAAAAAGTATCGTTTTCAATATGGAATAACGATTGAGACTTTCTATGTTTTCATGATTTTATTTGTTTATGTTTAATGTTTTAATATTAGCTGATTAACACAGCCGGCAATTACATTTGGATTCTGAAAACAACAACAGCAACAACACCAACGAAAATCAACACAAAAAAAATGGTTTTTAAACACGCATTTACTCAAATTTGAACAGAGTCCGTGAATTTTAATGAAAATGACTTTCGTTTAGCAATTCGTATCATTTTATCATTTTGTATTGATCTTTGTGCAATTCATTGTGAATATCCAATAATGTACAAACGTTTACAGTCTATTGGCGGATGCATTGATAAAGGACCGCAACTGAATCAGCAAATATAAAAATAACTTCATTGGCCGTAGCCCGGAACCGACGGATTTCAATTTCCATGCAAACAAACGTGTGAATTTTTTCATTGATTTGACTGTGACTATGAGTCTCGATTCTTTCCCATTAATTGATTTAAAGATATAAATCTTAAATACTTCGTGAACGGTATACAATGTCCGTCGCTAGTTTTAATGCATTCTCTTTCTCCTTTACTGTAGCCGATAGACGCGTCAAATCCTCTAAAAGTGAAAAAAAATGCCGAATCATGTGATGTACCATTTTATTCGGCCACGATTTTTCCAAATCAGATTAGCTCTAACTATATTTTATATGTTTTATTTTATTTTTTTATTTTTCTTCATCTTCTTTCCATTCCATCATTGAGCTCACTCAATATTATTATTATAGTTTGTATTAAACAAACGTTAAATGGTTACCGGTTCGGTTTTTATTTGTTTTATCTTTGTTTTCATTTCGTTCAAATCAGTTAATTGAATAATTGATCCGTAGAATTAGTGAATTTTGTCATGGTTTTTGTTTTGTTTTTGTCTACTAAAACGGGCGAAACCATGTGAATTAAGCCCCAGAAAATTGGTCAAAGATCAACATTAACATTATGTTCATTGATCTCGATCCCAGCGATTACAACAAGTACACAAGGTAAACTCTCTTTTCGTTTTGGATTTGCTTAGTTTTCGTGCGTAGCAAAAATATCTGTGGCATTAGCATCACCATCATCCATCACCTATCAGCATCCATCACATCACATAACAGTCGCCACATCGCGTTTGGGCCAATTTAATCAAATTGTTCCGTGATCATCATCTAACAAACGGAATTTCACCTTCTGTCAATGAGCGCATTCGACCATTAAATTCAACGAAATCTTTCAAACGACAACAGGAAAACGGAATGCAACAAAGACAAATCTCCTAAAATAATAATAAATTAATGATCATTGATCAATTTTTAAAAGTGAAACTTAATATTGGTACAGTAAAGTCTTTATAAATGGGTCATTTCTAATTTGTGGACCATTAGGCCTGCAACCAATATGTGTACTTTTAGAGGGCGTTTACTGTATATAATTATAGGCTTAAAACTCGTAATTTTTCTGGCCGTTATTATCGTGAAATGTTGATGGAAGTGATGTTGGTCTCATGATTTTGGTATCGATTAATTCAAATCGTAATAATAATAATTCATTTGTCACACTCTTTAATTTACCAATGACATCAGTGAATGTTCGTAGTTTCGAATGACAAAAGAAAATTAACAATTCAAAACCGATAACAAGTGATGATTGTTTGATGGTTGTTTGTATGTTAATTTTATAGCGGTCACTTGAACTGAATATATTCGATCAAGAGAATGTCTTCTGAATGGCAAATAGAAAAGAGCAAACCGACAAACGCGATTTACCGCTTCAGTTTTATTCCAATGAGAATTGTATTATTCAATTGCAGCCGAAACAATTTCAACGTATAATAATTGAATGGACAAATGTTCAACTTCCAATTCCGAATTGAATCGGAATACAAAAATGATATACAAGTAACGATTGTCCAAACAAACATTTCGGATTTGAATTCCGATTTGCGCTGTTTAAAATGTTCATGTTCTTCGAATAGAATACAAAATACTTGTGCCATTTACCGTATGCACCAATGCATTAGCAATTTGAATCATTTCCAATGTGTTTGTTTCAAACTGAACCACAATGGATAACTTTCTAACAAATCGATAAAAAAACTGTAATTTGCGAAAATTTCGTACTCAATTCATTCGAAAAGAAACGTGATGATTTTCACTTTTATTTCAAAATACCCGAGGAACAAATGTGATTATATGCATATCGATACGAATACCATATGCCATATGCTATATTCATGATCGTTATCAATTCTATCAAGTCATATGGAACGACAATTTGTTCGAATGGCAACGATAAAATATTTAAAATATTCATAATACAAATTATGCGAAATTATTTCAATTGAAAATTTGTTTAAATGTTTCATTTCATTATATTATATTGTGGCAATTTTATTATCACACAAATGAATAATAAAATGGTATCGAACACATAATCATTTTCACATGGTTGTTATGAATTTGTTCAAAAAAAAATTCCAATTCATTGCAAATTTTTCGCTGTTCGTTTTTTGTCATAAGCATACGATTATGAAATTATGCATCGTTTATCATTTGGCGACATCGGAAACAATCATTTTCCGACACATGCATGTGTCTCGTCACTCGAAATACCATATCCATCCTATTCGAATTATCTAATCACATGAGATTGAGATCGGTTGCATCGCATTATCATTTTTGAATAATTTTCATATATTTTTTGTTTTGTTTTTTTTTCGCGAACTATTCGATATTATATTGTAATGCTAATGATAATAATAATTTTTCTTTTAAATGCTCATCTTATACGTAGATGATCAGCAAGCGATAGCGTCGATGAAATTTTTGGTTCATTGTTAACAATAACAATAACCGATATGCGTAACCAATCATTAGCCCGGCATGATACTGATCTGGTCATTATTCGTTTCTAAATAAACATTAATCATAATTTTTCCATTCGGCATTTGTGATCTATTATCATTATTATTATTATTTTCATTCTTCATTTTGCTCGTATCGGATTCGATCGCTTAATTTCGTTACTTTTGGTGCGACAGAATCATCTGTGGATAGTTGAAATGATGAGAAAAAGAAAAAGAAAGAAAAATTGTATTATTCAATTGCAGCCGAAACAATTTCAACGTATAATAATTGAATGGACAAATGTTCAACTTCCAATTCCGAATTGAATCGGAATACAAAAATGATATACAAGTAACGATTGTCCAAACAAACATTTCGGATTTGAATTCCGATTTGCGCTGTTTAAAATGTTCATGTTCTTCGAATAGAATACAAAATACTTGTGCCATTTACCGTATGCACCAATGCATTAGCAATTTGAATCATTTCCAATGTGTTTGTTTCAAACTGAACCACAATGGATAACTTTCTAACAAATCGATAAAAAAACTGTAATTTGCGAAAATTTCGTACTCAATTCATTCGAAAAGAAACGTGATGATTTTCACTTTTATTTCAAAATACCCGAGGAACAAATGTGATTATATGCATATCGATACGAATACCATATGCCATATGCTATATTCATGATCGTTATCAATTCTATCAAGTCATATGGAACGACAATTTGTTCGAATGGCAACGATAAAATATTTAAAATATTCATAATACAAATTATGCGAAATTATTTCAATTGAAAATTTGTTTAAATGTTTCATTTCATTATATTATATTGTGGCAATTTTATTATCACACAAATGAATAATAAAATGGTATCGAACACATAATCATTTTCACATGGTTGTTATGAATTTGTTCAAAAAAAAATTCCAATTCATTGCAAATTTTTCGCTGTTCGTTTTTTGTCATAAGCATACGATTATGAAATTATGCATCGTTTATCATTTGGCGACATCGGAAACAATCATTTTCCGACACATGCATGTGTCTCGTCACTCGAAATACCATATCCATCCTATTCGAATTATCTAATCACATGAGATTGAGATCGGTTGCATCGCATTATCATTTTTGAATAATTTTCATATATTTTTTGTTTGTTTTTTTTTCGCGAACTATTCGATATTATATTGTAATGCTAATGATAATAATAATTTTTCTTTTAAATGCTCATCTTATACGTAGATGATCAGCAAGCGATAGCGTCGATGAAATTTTTGGTTCATTGTTAACAATAACAATAACCGATATGCGTAACCAATCATTAGCCCGGCATGATACTGATCTGGTCATTATTCGTTTCTAAATAAACATTAATCATAATTTTTCCATTCGGCATTTGTGATCTATTATCATTATTATTATTATTTTCATTCTTCATTTTGCTCGTATCGGATTCGATCGCTTAATTTCGTTACTTTTGGTGCGACAGAATCATCTGTGGATAGTTGAAATGATGAGAAAAAGAAAAAGAAGAAGAAAAAATAAAAAACAAAAGGCCTCGGAAGTGAACAAACATAAATCTTTTTTTTTTCGTTTTCTTTTTTCTTTTTCTTTCTGAATGGCAATTATTTTATAATTCATAATAATAATTTTTGTACTTGAATCGTGGTCGTATTCATAATAATTCATATGACAACAAACAACGATCATTATAAAAGCAGGTTCCATGTCAATTTTGGCGGCAATCAGATCATCAGTCTTTAGTTCGTATTCTGCATTTTATTCATAATAATTGGATCTGTGGACATTTAGTACAATTATTATTATTGTATTATTTTTAATTCATTGATCAAAAAAAAAAATTCTCTTCGGCTTTGTCACTTTGTGACATGCATTTTCCTACTTCCTCGTTTGTCTAAAAAAAAAGGAAACTTTTTGTCACCATTTTAATTGATTTCTAAAAATGAATTTCTAAAGAAAGTTTTTGTGAGTTAAAAGTTTGTGCGGTTTTTCTCCTCAATTTTTGTTAAACTTTAATTCAATTGCTCTAACTGTGAGCGATCCGTATTTGTGTATGGCTGTTAAGCACTGATTTAATCTTAAATTAGCTATTTTAACCGTGTTACTTAGATATCTAGACAACTTTCAATCAACCAATGGATATTGACAACAACCATTCAGTAAGACCCACGACTAACAAAAAGTAAATGGTAAAATGATGCAAAAAAGAACGGCAACGATCATCGAAATACGAAAAAAAACGGTTTCAGTTATGAGATGCTTGGCCGTTCATTAATTTTAAATGTGATGTGTGTACAATGTACATGCATTCAATTTTAATGGAATAATTTGCACGATGAATGTCCGAGGTCCGAGAGACGGTGTTATACAAGCAATTGATTAAGAATTCAAAAGATGATTTGAGTCATGGAATCATTTGTACAATATACGAGGGCCAAAAACCAAAGAGACTGGATACTTTCTCATGTTGGATATTAAATTCTGTTTAGAAAAAAACATAAGAGACTGATACAAACAAAAACAGAGACATAAATTTTTGTCTCATAAATCCTTTAAACGAGCAAATTGCAATCTAAATTTAATGGTTTCCATTCCAGTTTCACCTTCTGAATTTTGAATGACTGGGATAGAGAATGTCTTGAATTCACTGGATTGGTCAACAAAATCAATTTCACTTTCAATAAGCTATCATTCGATAGCATGGGGCGATTGAATGATCATTAAATTGAACTAAAACAATAATAATAATAATAATAATATTTTAATGGAAGTAAATTGAGTCGCGAGGCCAATTAGTGATTAATGAATTGTTTGTTGATGATTTGACTGTTCATTTTTTTCAAATCAAATGGAAAATAATTGTTTCATTCATATTTTTGTGCGTTTATTTTTTTTTTTTCTAGATTTTGGTGATACTGGCCACATGCACAAGACTAACAGTTCAACAATTGAAAGATACACCAAAAGTAGAAAAAATCACAGCAAACGATGCCCGCGATCAACGTCAACTCAGTAATTTTGATGAGTCTTACAGACAAAAATCCCAGCCACAAATACAAAAGCGAATCGCTACAAATCATCCATTCAATGATTCACCGGTGAATTATGTCAATTCATTCCATGGTGGCTATGAAAAAGATTTTGCATTTGGTGCATCTTCTTATCCTCAACAACAACAAAGCTATGGTCCAAGTTATTCAATTCAACCAAGTCATTATGTGGGTGGATATCAACAGCAGCAATATGTTGAGGCTCCGGAACCAATCATTGAAATTATAATAAAAGACAGCAATGAAACCCTTCCACCACTAGCACCAATTAAATATAATCCACAGAAAAAAAAGAAGGAACAAGTGCAAGTATTTTATGTGAAATACAATAAAGATGAGAAAAAAGGTCTTGTGATTGATGACCCAATCCCCGGTAAATTCAATTTTATTATATTATTTTTTTGTTTAAAATTTTTTTTGAAGATATTTTTTGACAACACATAATTTTGTCGATTTGTAGCATTGACACCAACCCATTTCAATCATGACGAAAGTGAAGAAGTAGAAGATCATCATGAAGCACTTCCTTATGTTCAACCTACGGCTCCGTCACCAATTCGTACAACTACATTGCGTACCATCATTAAACCAGAATCAGAAGTTTATCACAGCAACAGTGGCATTCAAGTGACATTTAATACAGAAAGTAAACATCAATCGGGTCATGAGTTCCAAGAAAATTATGAGGAGAGTGTGGTTCAGCCAATTGTTACTGATGCTCGGGGCCAAGCCAATGAACATCGTCATCAATCTCGGCTAATACAAACATCACATCAATTTGGTCAGCCATCTTTCAATGGCAATGACAGAGCACCACCAGCGAATCATCAATTCATCAACAATGACAGGGTTCAGTCATCGTTTAACGGTAATGAAAGATTACCTTCGAATCATCAATTCAATAGCAATGATCGAGCCCGAGCATTTGAAATTCAATACAATAATCATGCCGCCGGACAGATTCTTCAACCAACATTTCACCATCGTTTTGCACCACCATCCCAACAAGTTTCACATGCAAATCAACCACCATTCCTGAAACCAACACCTGAACAGGGATTATTGATAAATTATCAACAGAATCAAGCTAATCGTTTGTATCAGACACACAATTACAAGAATCATGCACCAGTTGATCGTCAACCACCATCAAATCATCGTTTCACGGATCCAACCTTTTTGAGTCTTGCACCGCCAAATAATTCGCCAGCGGCTAAATTTCGTATATCACAATCTTTGAATCAACCGAAACCAATTCCAATTCCATTGCATCATCATGAAAATAAAAATGCTCGTCCATCGCATTCGGCACCAAACCATAGTCAACAATTGAACCATCATCAACATTATCTAAATTATAAACAATTCCAATCGCATCAAAGACCAAAACCTCAGCCACAACAAACCATTGTGTTCCAACAGTCGTACCCTCAACCGATTACAGGTAATTTTCACAGTTTCATTTTTTTTGCAGCATTTTCTTCACCTTCAATAAAGAATGATTCTTTCATTTAAATGAATGGTTCTTTTTGTATTCGAATTCTTAGGTCAAATTCCAAGCAACCATCGCTTGACACAAGCTACAAATCCACCACAAGTAGCCATTCCTCAAGATCCACCGTCAACCCAACAATCCAGCTTTTCATCCCAAGAAATTCACAACAAAGGGCTATTCCAACAGAAAGCACCAAATCTTGGAGCGAATAGGGGAAATCATGTTAATAATCAACCAAATCAACAAATTTTCACTGGAAATAGTCAGGATTTCAATCATATTGTATCTGGCGCTGAATTGATCGAATCACTTCCCAAATTTGAGCAACATATTACCGAAACTGTTCCTTTAAGCGAAATCAATAAGCCATTCAGTCCATTCAGACAAATTTCATCAATTCAATCGTCAAGTGTTTCAATCCATACTCAAGCTCAAGCTGTGCCAACACAATCCATTGAACAAGTGTCCATCCAAAAACCACGCATTCAGGAATCGAATCGCCTTCAACAACAGCAGCAGCAACAGCAACAGCAACAGCAATACTTTGATAATCAAAACATAGTTCAGGTGCATGCTCCACAACGTCATCAGCAATCACAGGTAAATTCATATTTATATTGACCCCAAAAAAAAAAATCTGTTTTTCAAAATGATAATTTCTATTCAAATTCAGACAATCACTCAATCCCAAAGTCAAAGCCAGCAATACCAAGACCAAAGCCCTCAATACCAATCACAACAAGAATACGAACAAGATCAACACATCAAAAATATCTATCAACAAGAGCAGACCAACATTGTCAGTTCAAAACAACCACAAATTGTGTTCCCGATCAATTATAACAAAAACTATTTGCAAGAAAGTTCATTTCAATTGAATTCGTTGCCAACGCCAAGCACTCGGTCACCTCCAATTTTCCGTGAAAAGGTCATACCTGGTAGGGGTGTTTCGAATCTGGCGACCGATGTATTCGCAGAAGAAGACGATAAAAACGGAAACATTTACCAACAACTTGATCCCCGAAATAAATTCACCATTCATGCAGCCCCATCACAATCACAATCTCAATCACAATATCAATTACAAAATTTGGCCAGCACTGAACGTAATTACGTTACAAATTATGTAACACAAAAAGTGCGTCCATCGTCATATGCACCATCAACAACGACAAAAACAACAACAACAACAACAACAACAACAACTGTTAAACCAGTAAACAAAAAAACTGCACTCGATTTACCCGACGAAGTGCCCGATGATTTACGTGAACAATTACTTTCATCTGGTATTTTGGACAATGCTGATATCAGTGTATTGGATTATGATAAAGTTGGTGACACACCATTGGAATCATTACCACCAGAGCATTTGGCTAATTTCTATGGTAACGGCGGTGCATCACAAATTTCCAGTTCAAATCGTATTTTAAATATTGTTAAACCAAATGGCGATCATATCACAAATGTTCAATTGAACGATGACGATAAATATGAAGAGAAAAAATGGAAAACCGTACCAAAAAAGCATAATGTTGACTTGAAAGTAGTTCATTTTGATTCAAGTAATCAAAAAACCATTGCTGATAAATATATAAAACAGGATTCAACTGTATTACCATCAGTTGATATAAATCAACCATATAATCGATATTTACCGTTGAAAGTGAATGGTGAACAATTTCCAATACCAGATATTGAAACGTTGCGCAATAAAAAAATCTCAAGTGTTGTCGTTTTAGCACCAGTCGATGGTCGTAGCTCAAATGATAATGATGATGGTAATAATGAACGTAGTAACGACGACAACAACGACAATGACAACGACGATGATATTATCGAAGATGGACGATATGAACGAGATGTGATCGATTCAAAAGAAGTGAAATTTTTGGCGGGAGATTCGTTGAAAAATCTTTTACGCAAACCAACAAAGGAAAATTTCAAGCGATGGCTTGATAAAGAAGCCAAATCAAATGTCGATATGCAAAGTGTTGTTTTATTAGTTGTAAAGTGAGTCTACATAATATTCATTTTCTTTTGTTTTGTGTCATTAAAAATGCAATTAAACTGATTATTTATTCCTATCTCTCCCCCCCCTCCCCCCGCCTCCCCCCACCCCCCAATCAGGAATGAGACAAACGGTCAAGAGATCTACATGTATGACATCGGAACAAAAATTGTGAGCCGATTGAAAGGTGAATTGTCCAATGCATTTGTTAATGTAGCCGAATCGAATGCAAACGCTCAAGAAGATGATAATAACCATGAAAATATAACGTTAATCGATAGCGGAATTTTTGAAAAAATGCCAACAATGAATTCCGAAAATGAAAAACTAACAATCATTCAAGCTCAGTCATCATCATCAACAATTAAACATCATCAACCAATATTTAGACGAGATTATTCACAAAGTATTGTCAATGACAAATCAAATGATGATCCATCGGAAATTTCAATTAGTTCCGGTTACAGTGTAATCAGACGATAGACTATTTTCGGAAGATTTTACATTTTATCTTTGGAAAAATAGCAGAATTTTATTTAGACGGAATTGTTGACACAAATACACTGACACGAAACACACACTCAAACATTAATATACAAATGCATGCCAACTCATTTTGATCAAAGGACGAAGCTCAATTCGAAATTACCGAAATGTTGTAATATTGAGAGGATTTTTGTCTCCAACAGCCGATCACTGATGAAATAACCAATTTAGCTGGGAATTTTTGTATTTATATAGTTTCGTTTTCCGAACGAAAAATTTTGAATAATAGATTTAGTTTGAGTCGAAATGAACGGCAAGCGTTGATAAGAAAAAAGCAAAAAAAAAAAAAACAGAACCAATCATTCGAATTTTGAATTCATGAAATGGAAATCAAAATGATAGAATCATATTTAGCTCTAGAATTAAATTAATTTAGAGATTTTTATGAACGACGAACGATATGGAAACGAAAACCATATAAATTTGTGTTTGTTCATTCGATTTTTATTATTGTTAATGAAATAAAATACAAATTCAAGCCATACAATTATAATATTTAAACATAAATTACCATTTAACAAAGCTGAAATGATGATATGTAGCCCGCATGTCCGTGTTGTCCGTTGCCCTGCTGTCCAATATCCATGTCACCAACATCGAATTAACAAATAGAATCCGATTATTTAGCATTCCCAGATGTGCGCACATTTTTCCAAATGCATTTGAATTTTCCCTTTGTTTTATTTTCCGTTTATTGATTCATTTCAAATTCCAATATATTTTAACGATCGATTTTTAAAGTTCCAGTGGAAAAACCATTTCAGTTTTAAATGCTCTTTTTTCTATAATTTTTCTTCTTTTTTTTTTACAGATTTAGTCGTAAATGTAAATTATGAATGCAATAAAACTTTATGTAAGATTTTGAAACTTATGAATTTTGTGGTTTTTACTCTTCCGTCTTTCACTTTGTACAAGAAAACTATGCAATTCGAAGATGAAAGAAGGGAATGTGAACGTGATTGAGAGAAGTTAGATAAGTTCTTATTGAACAAAGTCATCAACCAATCTCTGTTTATTATGTTTAGCATTCGAAAGAGAGAGAATTATTATTCGTTTCGAAACTAGATGAGTTAGGTTACATGTGTCGCCTTCAATGGGCATATCTTTTGAAGACGAAGCTTTACTTTCAATTTATGTGTTGTCTGTTGCATACTTTCTGGAGTAAAAATACTTGGTAAATGTTTGATTTTAAAGTCTGGTTTAAGCTTCATTGAAAGTTCGACGATGTTGCGATTACTTTGATCTATCGGAATTTTAAAAAGTTTTGAAGATGTCTCGCTTCACTTTGGTGAATAAGCTTAATCAGTGAAAGAAATGATCAGAATAATTTACATGAAATTTATAAGAATATTTTTATGATCTACGAATTGGGAGCGCTGTATGAATTGGCATCCATTGTGGAAACTAAATTAATGCGGTTCCAAACCCTGAGATCGTTCACTCCCAAAGCACTTTAAGCTGTCGAAAGTCGAGTTGTCCGAAATCGCAGCAAACCACAACACGAATAATAGGCAAAATATCAATTCAGAGTTTGGAAGAATTGAAACATAAAACTTCATTACATTCAAATTTTCTAGCGAAAATGAAACACTTAGCGATGTTGGGAATTCCACATGAATCGAGCGGGGAGAGAAAAATTTCAATATCTCAAATACGATTCATCGAAAATTGATCGAAACTCAAGCACAAACTCAGCTTTCGAATTTATTATTATTTTTGACCTTTGAGTTTGGATTGTGATTTTGGAATCTTCCACAGAATGGTTCTAGAAAAATAAACGACCATTCACGTGATTCTTCAAAAGCGTCATCGTCGTTTCTCGTTTTGCCGAATCTTCGCAAAATCTCAAATGAGACTTTATTCGAGCGAAAAAAAAACAATGTGAACAAAAAACCTGAAATAATGCGAATCTGAATTCGACCTTTACAGATATCATATAGAGGACAGTCGATGATTTTTTACGTATGTATAGCAAAAAAACAAAAACAAAAAGAAAAAAGTAATCAGCTGATACGAAGTGCTCGAGCTGAAACGAAAAAAAAAAAAATCGCATTCAACTTCCTAATTCCATTATCAATTTCAAATGCAGTTCAATCAATATGACGTCGTCTATTCGTACCGAATGGCTCTAAATGTGATAAATGATGTATCACGATCGTTTTTAAACGATCCCATAGTAGTTAATTCCCATTACCGAACAGTCAGTTGTTTGTTAATCCAATCTGAATCATCTTCTTATTGAATGAAGGAAAAAAAATTAGTGAAGACGTAACTTATTTTAATAATTGTGGCCAAAAGCGTTAAATCTCTAGAGAACCCAAAGCTATCGAATAAATGTTATGCATTCACTACCAAAATATTCTACAATGAACTTTCATATTTTGTTATTCGATTTATTAAAATATTCGCAATTAGAAATCGCAACAATCGAATGAATTGATATTTACAAAGACACACAGAACGGCAAGAAAACAACATGTGTATATTCCAGGAATTTGATTGATTGTCTTGTATTTTCATGAGAAGGAAAATCCCAATGATGAACTGTAATTAACGTCGTTCGCTAATGATAATAATTATAATATAATATTAAAAACAAAAAAAAATGGGACAAATAAATTGTGGATTTATCACTTTAATTGACACATTTGATATTTGATATGTATACATTCATAGATTCGGTGATGCTGAATTTAAAAGGAAAAAAAAAATGTGTAAACAAAAGAATATTTGCTATTGTGTGTTGAGCGTTTGGAGGGAGGAGAGGAATCTTAATAATTATATATTTTTTTGCGCTCCTTTTTGCTTTTTTTTTCATTATAAGCTCTCAACTCTCAATTCATCATTCTTTGCAATGAGAAATTCAAAAATTAGGTATGAATTGTCATTTTAATTCTTCTCTTTTTCGCCGGCAAATGGCAAAGAATACGCATTGCGCATCATTGTTACATTCGACCGATCTTTTTCTTCTTTTTTTTTAGCTAATGAACAAAAGAAAAAAATGAAAACTAGCAGCGAAAATCGTTAAAACGAACAAATTCAAATTATGACGTGAGAACATTTTTATTTGAACAAATGGTTTTTAAATTTAATTATAATCATATCGAAACACGATACATCCATCCACCATACACCATACATCATACTGCAACATAAAAGTGTTCATCAAAAGTGTTGGAAATTCGATTTCAAGTGAATCCATCACAATCACATCAAAATTAAATGCATAATGCCGTTCTGTATACGACTCATCAATGAAATGATACCATGACTATGGGATAGATTGAAATTGTTCGAAAAACTAAGCGACATTTCAAATATCAAATCAAACAATAGCAAAAATTGAAATAATTTTCATTCTAATTTGGTAAGAGGCCTGCCTGCTTGTCTGATCCAAGCAATCACACTGATTACCTTTACGGAATTGATGAGAGATAGTTTTTTTTTCTGGTGTTTCTTTTGTTTTCATTTCTCTTCTTTCTTTTTATTCAAACTTTTTCCCTTAATTGTGTTTTTTCATCATTTTCAATTTGTTAAGTTATTATTTAATCGATTGTAATCGTTTCTATGTTATTGCTTATCGATGAATGCAATGCTTAAACGAAAGCACAACTATAACAATAATTGATTTCCTGTTATTTTTGATTCGTTTGTAATATTTACGTTTTACGTTGTGCAGCCAAACAATTTATAATTCGATAAAATGTTAAGTGTTTAGCGTATATATATCGTTTGGCTTCATTGGTTTTATCACAACATAAGAAGAGCAAAAAAAAAAGCGCACAAAAAAACAAAATCCAAATATTCAATTAGTTAAATTTTTACGCTCAGCCCTGGCATTATGTTTCATTGCTTAC
>GL501537.1:1641457-1666088 GCA_000149185.1 Mayetiola destructor | reverse complement strand
TTCTTTCTTTCTTTCTTTCTGTTGTTGTTCCTTCATCAATTATTTCGTAAATTAATGCCATAGTATGGCACTGCAGTTTGCCTTTCTCTTTTTACGATAACTTTTCTTTAATTATTTTGCACGGGTTTATTCCAATTTTGCACCATTCGTGCATTAGTTTCACTCAATCATTTTGAAGTGTGATTTTAATTTTTTAATTTTTTTTTTTCCATTTATTTCATTCAAATGAATAATAATAATTCGATAGGATTGGACTTATGAGGAAAATGAGTAAATTTCGAATTCATGTTCACTGGAAATGAGCCAGTGCCTCATGTCAGGCGCGATAATTGTCTATCATATTGTATTTCAGCAAAATATGTAAAATGGTAAAATTGAAACATGTCAAATTTCAATTGTCAACTAAACAACGTCGATCGCTCAGTTGACTACTAAACACCATACAATTTGATGTTTAAATTTCTGTTTTTGTTTCTTTTCTCTTCTTTTTTTTTTTTTGTTACAAATGTGTAAGTATGATTTCTTTAATAATTGTACATACTTTTATGCGTCATTTTATGAGCAAAAAGATGGGATTTTGTTTTCGCTTTCAATGTTTTGCAGACATTAGAAAATGAAACGAAAGAAAAATATCAACTGAATGTTAATTGGCCTCTTCCAATGTGTCATTTTCAAGGTGAATCAAAAATAAAATATTTATGTTTTATTTTTCACTTTTTATCGGTCTCTTAGTCCCTTGAATTATTTATTATTGTTATAGAAATAACCGGTACTTATTTGGTTCATCTAACCGACCATTTTGACGTTTTCGATCTTTATTTAGTTCACATAAAATCATTTGTATCGATATGGTGAATGGTTGAATGGTGAAGTTGTGGAAATCAACAACAACAACAACAACAATAGCAACAAACTGAATGAATACAAGGCAATTCATCGTGAGTTTGACCTTCCTTTTGTTGAATTATGTCCGCTGTTCTAAGTTAAACTGTGTTTTTGAATCCTAACTCTGCATCTTTTAGCCAAAGAATCAAATGATTGTACGTAAAATGAGGGTTCATTAATTATTATTATTCAATTATTTTTTATTGTTATACATATTGTTTTTGTTGTTTGTTTTTTTTTCGTATGAGCCAAAAAATAGCCATTTTCTTGCTGATATCCGTGACAATGAGACCGTTGTTGAAATCGCTTCCTATTTTATATATATGTGGCAACATTGATCATTGAAAATATTCATTCGGTGTTCGTTGCCGACTTCACACTTTACATATTTGAAATTTTAACATTGTTTGAACTAAAAGATAAATAACGATAAATAAATAAATGTGAAGTGAACCCATCAATAAAAACTGTTGTCCAGTGAGTAAACAGTGAACACTCATTCCTAATTAATGCAAATAAAAATAATAATTCAAACGAAAGATAAAAAAGATGAAAGATGAAAGATACCGAATTTTGTTTTTTTTTTTCTTTTTCGAAATAATATATCACGATTGTCTCGATACTTGATACTTGATACCTGTTCTACATTATTATTTTCGTTGTTATGTGGTTCAATATATTGTCGCATATATTGAGCATGGTTGGAACGGGTTCATCAAGTACTTGCACGATATAGACAACCAAATCATCATTATTGTAAATTGTGAATTGTGAACAATGTAAAATGCACACAAAAAACTTTCTAATAGATGATATTGTATGGATAAATGCTGAGTGGTTGTGTGTGTGTTCACGTTGTGCATAAATTTTTCTATCATATGATTTTATTATTTTTGTTTGTTTATTTGTTGGTTGGTTTAACTATAGTTGGTTGATAATTATTATTATTTTTCTTTTTCAAGCTTCATTTTTGAGCTGAGTTTCACCTTATTCCTATTTGGATTTTAGTGTGTCATGTTCGAAATGATTGTTTTCTTTTTGTTTTTGTTTATCGAAGCGAATGCTGAATGCTAAATAAATTTGTAACAAACTGCAATGCACTTTCGTTGATTTATTTCAATTTCATTTTGTTTCATCAACAATGAGAATACCAGAAGATTCACACGAATTGTGCACTGTGCACCTTTGTATTTATGGTTTTTATAGGCGATTGCATTTTCAGTTTTGAAACGGTATGCACTTTAGCTATTTCACAATTGCTTATTGTAGTTTTTGTTTTTTTTTTTGTTTTTGTTATTTCTGCTTAAATTGGTTTTTCACATCAGACGATGAGCATTTTTCTTCGTCATAATTTTTTTCTTCTTCTCCTTCTTCTTTTCATTTTTTTTTTTGCATTCGAGCATTGAACATCGTGAGAATGGAATATGGATTAATATGTTTCAACACAAATATATATATATATATATAATAATGAATCTGACTAATCAAGCATGGAAAAATTTCCGGGTTTTCCCAAGTCGATGCGTGTTAGTTTTGTCATAATATTATTATCTGATCATTTACGATACAATCGGCTCACCGATGAATCTGTTATCGATTTGGTAATTTGTCTGGTGCTTTGATATGCAATTGAGTGCGAAACGCTCACTGAACACCATCGCCACAAAATTTAGATTTCATACACAATAACTCAAAAGGAAACGAAAATAATAAAAAAAAAACACCAAACAGCTGGTCAATTCGATTCGCCATTGAATCGTATAAAATTTCTTTTTCAATTGAGATGGCGACAAGGTCTGGAATTTAAATGCGTATCAATATAGTTATTTATCCGAAAACTATTACAAATCGAAATGTTGCACCAAACCAACGGCAAATCATATGGATAACGGTTTAATGCTATTGTATATACATAAATGAAAGTAAAATGTGTGATTGTCATTCGCGAAAGAGAAACGAAAAACAACAAATTTATTTCCATTCGCTCAATCGTTACTTCAAAACTTGGATTTATACAGTTTTAATGTATTTTTTTTTTCAAAATCATTTTAATGATTTTAAATTTCAAAATTTCCCCTTTAAATGATTCACGCAGGTGAACAACTGGATGGCTATGCTATTTTATAGTTTGAATTTGGATTGTTGGATGGAAACCAATTTTGATAAAACTCTAGCACAGATAAAAATGAAATAATATACACTCGTTTAATATTTTTTTTCACCAAACATTATGCCCATCAATTATCACCTGTTGCCTTGTACTAATATGTACGGCCCATTTGACCCGTGAATGACGAACATCAATCGTCGTCGGCATTTGTTTTGTATGTGGAATCAATAAATTATGCGACTCATTTCAACCATTGCAAATGCATACATTTTTTCTTTTACATTCAAAACTTGAAGATCTTACCTCTGTGACGATGGCAATGCAAAGCCGAATTGAACATTCTGAACTGAAATGCCAAAACATGTAGACAAAATCAAATCGTTGAAATTGTCAATGCAGCATATTTAGTTGAATCAATTGTGTGCAAATTGAATTGAAGGTTCAAATTTGATAAATTTGCACAGCGCATAGCGCATAGCGCAATATATTCATCATAATTTGTTGAATGTGAAGAATCACGTTTGTGATATGTGAAAATATTACAATCATAAATAATTATTGCTAATCGTTTTGTTTTTCAAGCTTTAACCCAACCGTGACGCAAATTGCGTTTGAACATTTTGTTCAGAGGCGCAAATTGTTTTTGCATTCAAATGAAATTTAGTTAAAACGACAGCAAAAAAAAAAAAAAAAAGTCGAAGAAAACGAAGACAAAAAGAAGTAGATTTAAAAATTGAATGGTTTTGTAATTTGTGAGCGATGCTCGATGGATAAAAACAAACAAATAAAATCTATATCCAAATGACCGGTTCAAAGTGTGGACAAACTTCGAATGAAATGTAAAATGATTGATAGATGGTATTATCAAATTTAAAATGTCACGTTTCATTATTATTTACATGTTTAAGTCACGTCCTTTCCGTGAAACACTCAAAGCAATAAAAACTCATGAAATTTTTTCCATCATTATCATTATTATTATTTATAATAATTTGAATTTTTTCGTGTCATCTAATTAATACATTCGAACTGTAAATCCAAAGATATCCAACTCAAAAACGGAAAAAACAATAACCGTATCGTTTTTCATGTATCAAATGTGATTTGAAACGAAAATTAGGAACAATAAAAATCGAATGCAATGTTCAAAACTAAAATAAATGACGGATGATCAACCACTGATGTCGTTAATCGGAAATTCATATAAGATATTAGATATGTGATCAAATTGACGATTTTTTCAATCCGCTGGATTATTTCGCTTGATGGATTCAAAAATTAAAAATCAATTATTTTGTCGTTTTTTAAATTCTGTTAATCATTGATGTTGTTCCATGCGATTCGAATTGACTTTTCGAGAGAATATCGGCATTTGAATCTAAGATCCAAAAAATAATTTAATGTTTTGGTTGGTTTACGTTTCAATGATGAGTAGCTGAATGTAAAAATGAATATGAAAATGAAATATTTCTGCATTTAAATGTCAAACGAATGTCAATAATCAAAATCATGTTTCAAATCAAAGCTCAAATGTCATTTAGTGTACCCTGGTATCCTTGAATATGATTTTCATCGCCAACAACAAAAATCATAATAAAAATAAGCAACAATTATTTCACGGACAAAATTCTGTTCTCGAATGTGGTTTTTGTCTCTTTCAGATATTCATAATTCATAATTACGAAATGAAATCTAAAATGGTTCTGGCTTTTTGCAAATACATAGTGTCATTCCTAATTACACAAAATTTGACTAATTTTACGTTTCGACTGCTTCGTAAGCTTATGGTTCCGTGTATCAAAAATAGTCCCACCCAAGATGACAGAGACAGAGACATACATTCATATTGAAGGCAAAACAACAAGAACAATGACAATAACAAAATAACAAGAGGCCAACACTAAATTTAAACACATTGGCCTTAAATCCACACAAAGAACAGAAGAAAAAAAAAGTGAAACTAAAACGCACCGACTATGGTAATGAAATAGTACATCATAGATCATACATATTATTATATATCGCCTGCCATTTGCTCTTTTTTTCAACAATGGGTTAAAAGTCAATAATGATTTTGTTTGTTATTTTGACGCCAGCGTACAAATTGTGTGTATCTATTCGACATTCAGCATTCTGTGATGATCGCAACCGCAGCAGCTGTTAACACCGAAAACACCACCAATTACATACATTTAAGTTTAAGCAATCATGATTTCATGTTCGACCTTGTATTTAGGTATTTTAACATCGACTCCTCTTGGATGGACCAAAATGAATGGAATTATTTTTGTCAAATCGAAATTTTTCAGTTTCGTTTCGAACGTTGATAATCCCGTGTGCCAAAGCAACCAGCTCATATATACATATAACTCAAATGAAAATTACTTTGGAATTTCATGAAATCAACCTGAACTGTTTCATTTTCACTGACATAAATTTATTTCCCCAATTGCTTTTAAAATAGATGGCATTTATTAGCATGATTTTAGTGTCATCGTTGATGTTTTCTGTTTGAATGAAATTCTTAATTTTGTCATTTGTTTTAATTATAATTTGAGATGATTTAATGTTATTGCCAAAATTCCACATGAAAATTGAACACTGCATGAAAATTTTTCGGCAGCGAAATTTTGAAATGTTTTGTTTCAAAAATAAAGCCATTTCTTACATAAATTGTATTTGCAAGCGATAGCGTTGTTTTCTCATTATCATTCTCAAGCAACATTCATTGTATTTACTGAAAATGATTTGCTATGAATATTTTATCGTTTTTTTTTCAAATATAAACTTCGTTTCATGTTTGCTTGTATGTGTCACCATTGGCTGCTAGCAAAAGGATTGCTGATACATTCAAAATAAATAGTGGTGAAAGAATCACGTTTTCATTTGTTGTTTGAACACATGATGGCCTATGGATGCATACAATTTATCTTTTCTAAATGATGATTAACAATTTGTTTAACAATAGTTTCTATTCATTTAATTTTGAAAAATTTCATATTTTCGTTTGACTGGCATTTGTTTTTCATGTTCGGGTTTGTGCGCATAATTTTCGCCTATTTGTTCAAGGGTATTTGTTGATTGAATTTGATGTGTGTTGTAGTTGTTCAAATTTATCATTGAGGCTTTTAGCATGAGATATGGTCATAAATCATGAGCAATTTTTATTTGAAGTTTTCTTACCTCTTTTTGTCATTCAGTCAAATCAAACGATTGATAAATAATTTATTGTGAGAGAGGCTTTTTTTGTATCTACCATTCGATCGAATCCATTTTCAGGCATATATCATGTACCATAATGAATATGAATAATTTGTATTCCCTTCCATTGAATGTTTTAGCCTTTCACCGATTGGATCAGTTGCAAATACGTAAGATCTTGAGCTAAAACTATAGATTCCCGTTTTTATTCGACACTTTGTAATGTTAAAAAAATTATTATTAGTTTTTTTTCTCGTCAAAATCCAAATGAGAACGTGACTAAAATTGAATTGTAATGTTTCGATGTTTTTATGATTACATTTAAACAACTTGATATATGTGTCGCTGTCAAATTTCCAAGCGTTTGCTTGAAAAATAATAAGAAAAAAACCAAAATTGCGTAACCGATTACATATCGCCGGTCCAGGTAAAGCATTGTGTGTTTACCGTTTGTTGTTTCTCACCTCTCAATAATTTTTTCATTCATCATCCGCAAACGTAATAAAACTGCAAGTTTTGATTTGATGAGCTGAATGTTGAATGTTGAATGTATTATCTATCGCATTTGGCACAACCAAACTGGAACGATTTTCCATTTGAATTTAAAGGCTAAATATTCAGTTCAATGCTTGAGAATTAAGCTCTTGATAATCACTTCAGATCGCCGATGCTTGTGCTTTTTTTTTGCTTTTCTCTCTCTCTCTCTCTCTATCTGGCGAGGCAAATAAACGAAACATCAGCCCAGCACATTTTTATTTATAGCCACAGCCATATAAATATGTCTTGTCCGTTCCTATTTAAAATACAGCAACGAGTCCATTAAAGCCATATTCCATTGTTTGTATTGTTTGATGAAGTGTATGCCTTGCATATGTAATAACGATAGATTTGTTTTTGTGTTTTTTTTTCTTCTTCTTCTTCTGTTTCTTCTCGAGTGTTCTTCAAACTTCTTTTATATGTTTCTCATGTGTTCGTCGATTTAATCGGCAACATTTTAGCGGATCCCATGCGAAAAATAAAAAATCTAAAGAAATAAAAACCTATCAAATAATAACATGGCATATGCGAAAGAAAAAAAAACTATCTAGCAAATGAATGAATTAACACTTTTCGTACAAAGCAATGGACATTTATTTGCTTTGCTCGCATGGAACCATTCAATTTTCATTGTGAGTGCTCGTTAGACAGGTTTTTTTTTTTGCGGAGCTTTTGTTATAGACTTGGTAACAAAAAAAGACGTTGAGTGTAACCAACATAGTTACATTCCAAACATGAGATCGGCAATTCATTTCGTCACATGACAAACATCATACAATGATAATAAAATGATAGCGCCACGGATCAATCATGAATTCATCCAAAAAATAAAAGTAATACATTTTCGTCGGTGCGAAAAATCATAAAATTCTAACGAAACGTTTCACTATTCATTCTGCAAACTTTCGATCGAAATGCAGTAGATTAATTGTTCATTGAATTAATTGATTTCAGTTTTTTTTTGTTTTTTTTTGCAACAGAATTTTTTTTCAATTGTTTTTTCTTCTATTCTTATCAACAGGCATACAGACGGGAAACAAGCTCTGTACGAATCGCCAAAATCATTGGTTTGACGGTCGTTGTGTCGTCATTTATTTTGGGCGCATTTATTTTAGCATCATCGTATTTGCAAGCGCGTGCATCATGCGATCAAATGCAAACATTGGACTCAATTTTAGAAAAGGAGCTTATGTTGGAAACATTACAAGTAAGTAGACAACCAAAATTCGAACATTTTATTTTTGTTTATTTTTATTTTGATTTTGATTTCTATTTCTATTTCTATGCATTTCTAATTTTTACATTTCATAAAACCCTTCGTATGTAGCATTGAATGAGTTATTCAATAATTAAAATTAGAAATAGAAAAATAAATTCAGTTTTCTTCGCTATAATTCGTTGTGTTCGTTTCAACGAATTCAATCAATTTCAAATGAAATCGAAAGTGTAATGTTATTTGAATGCAAATTGAATTAAAATTTCCGAAGGTAACGACCTGAAATTCGTATGCGCCACATTATTTTCACTCATTTGAGCGTAAAATAAACTAAATAAATGTTTATCGAAACTGAATATTTTATTCGAGAAATAAAAAGACTCGATTCAAATTTCAATTGGCAAATAATAATAATAATAACATTTTCCATTCGAATCAGAAATGCATGTCAATTTAATCATCACTTTCGTTGCCCACGTTTCGGTTGAAGTTTCTTTCCTTTATGTTTTTTCATTTCCGATTTTATTTTATTGGCCCACTAAACCATTGTTTTGGTTAGAAATTGATATTGTTTTGTATGAGATTATGCAAATCCATAATTCAAGTAACAATAGATTGCTATTTGTGATAGAATATATTTTGACCAACGCGCAAAGCTGTATTTCACATGTATGTATTACATATCTGTAAATTGGGATCATATTTGAAATTTGTGCTCGTATGCTCGATAAATGCATTTACAATTTGGAAATAATAATAAAAAATGATTCGTTTATATTGAATTCATTTTGAAAAATTGATCAAAAGCATCAGAAACGAGTGTATGCGTTGCGTTAACTGAAAACAAATATCGACATTTTAAATTCATCTGCCCTTGTTGTACATTATTTTTATTAATATCTCACAATTTTAATAACTTCAAAGTTCAACGTTTCGAACGGTCCTATTGTTAATACGGCACCATTTTGTAATCGATTCATTACATGACAAATATCTCGCTGACGCTTCACTGGTAGTAGATACCATTTTAATTCCGAATACAGAGCATCCCTTAGTTTTTCGTTCTAAATGCAAAAATAATTTCGAAACAACAAACAAAATTTAAATCGATGGACAATGATACAATTACAACTTACACGATCGACACTAATCTGTCCCATTAATCCTAATATGACCATTTGAACATATCCGATTACGCCTATACCGTAACCCGGTGGAAATCCGTTCTTTGGAATAATCGAAACAAATTTTTTTTTTTATGGTTATGAATTTTCGGCATAGGAAAATATCTTACCATCCATTGACTGTAAATGGCCACTCCAATCGAATAGGTATACAATATTGGTGAAATGAAAAAAAACCAAAAATAAGCTTTACCAGTCTTTATAATATATCTGGGAATGGAAAAAAGAAAAAGAAAAAATGAGAAAAAAAATAAATTTTGTCCAAACAACACACTCACTCGTCAATTTTCTGGATTTGTTGAAATATTCGATTGAGCTTTACGCCAATATTTGCTTCATTCGTTTTGTTCATTTCCAAATTGATGGATAATTCTTTCATTTCATTTATACTCAAATCAGCCGTCACCTCTATGGTGTGACATATAATTCCACAGCAAACTTGTATGCCTATAACAGCCAAGGCAGCGACCATTATAACTACCAAGCTATAAATTATATTTATATAAAGCTCAGTTTTGGAATCTTTTTCCACAAATGGAAACGAAATTCCAGCAAGAGTATAAAATTTTCCATTTTTAATGAAAATATATACGGGATTTGCAACACCAACAAGAAAAGATGCAGTTAGTAAGATAAGCGCTGAAATAAATCGTCGAATCGTAATGTGAATATTTTTTGTGCAAATGGCATTATATTCATTTGCATCGTGATCGTTATTGTGTATGTTTTTAATTGCAAATTGAAAAAGATCCCTTGCATCGAAACGAGCATCAGAAAAACTTGATATAATTTGAGCTATCACTGCCTATTAATATTGAAAAGTAAATAAAAGAGATTGTTATTTCGATGAAAATTTGGTGCATTTAAAATTAACGACAAGCTCACCGAAGTATATAGGCCACTCAAACTCAAACAAGAAAAACCTTCCGATAATCGGCCTTCTAATGCATAGATAATTATGGTGTAAGGAGCAAAAATGTAATAAACTCCTCCCAGGGCTAAAGTGAAATAGGTCATCCTAGTAATTTTTGCATCGCCCTGAACTCGGAGCCCAACCAAATAGCTAACTTTTTTACCAAAATTACAGAATAAAAGCCATTTCTTTTTTGGACAAAATGTTGGCCATCCATGCCACTTTTCACGCAGTTCTTTGATCACTTTCATTCTTGATTATATTGAAATAATATAAATCTTGTATTTTCGGTGTTTGAACTAATTTCGAAAAATATACAGAGACTTTAGAACAATCCAAAATAAACCACCTATTATTTGGGGTCTCTTGAAACGACTATTCAATTTTCCTGAAGCTTCTAAATCAAATGGAACGACGTGGTCGAAATCGATTAGAACCGAAATCAATTATAAAAAGCATAAATTATTAAACAATTATTCCAAGTGAAAGAATTGAACGGTGCATATGCTTGCAATCATGCATAAGACTTTGCAACTTCAAATAATTTCTAAATGTTTCAAATCACTGAGGAATGAATGAAAAGTCAACGCGTAATTGATAGAAGAAAAAATTATCGATTATTTAATTGTTTTCTTTATTCACCGAATAAAGAAAAAAATTCAAATAAAATCTTTCATTCATTGAATAATATTTGCGTGTTGCCTCCTTTATTATACTATGGATCAGAAGGTATACTGTATAAATAAATAAACACTAGAAATTCTATTGAAATATGTATCATAAGCCCATATCGTTCCGGGTAAAATGGCAAGCTTAAATTAATGCAATAGATAAGAAAATAATTATTCAACTTTCAATTTTTTTTTTTCAATATTTTGATTGAAAAATATTCGATCGAACGTCATAGATTTTTGTTTTTATTTCTATAAA
This sequence comes from Mayetiola destructor, assembly GCA_000149185.1. NCBI lineage: Eukaryota > Metazoa > Arthropoda > Insecta > Diptera > Cecidomyiidae > Mayetiola > Mayetiola destructor. The sequence goes on along the minus strand of GL501537.1, from coordinate 1,655,112 downwards.
ATACCACAGTGGTGAGTACCGGTGATATTTTACCGTCCGGTATAATAATAATTGTAGCACAAAAACCGTCCTCGTTGTTGCATTTTTCTTTAATTCGGCATCTGGTGTTGGAAAGTGGGAGAAATGACTGCTTCAAATTGTGATGCCATTTTAAAGAGAAGGCCGCCAGTTTATGCAGTGGCAAAGACTTCATATAGCGATTTTCACTATATGGAGGCAAAAGATGCATACAAATCATCTCCGAATGAATTCTTCCAAATAAATGTTAAAAGTTAAGTGCATTTACACCGTTTTGAGACTCATCCAAAATATTTCAATATCATTATTTTCGATACAAAATAAATGAAACGCTTGTGTAGAAACGCTTCATCTGTATGTTGATAATCAAATCGATCAAAAATAAACCGTTAACTGCCTTAGTTTTTTAATCTTAGTGAGGTGAGACTCACTCTCCGTCTCTTAATTTCGAACTCTCGCGATCATTTCACTTGCGAGAAAGGAAAGAGCATGGTGGAACATTCACCGATGAAAAAAAAACCAAAAAAAAAAACCAGACTCAAACAATCGTTCCATCGGTTATAGCGATTTTTATAATTTATTTGAACAAATATGATGTTGATGAAGAAGTGCGTGGTGCACACACACACACACACACACAGACACACAAACAAAAATCAGCGTATTGAATTCTATGAGTTTATTCCGTGAAACGGATTGTTGTCAATTCGATTCCGATATACGGATGGAATTTGAATATCATTGGTGATAAAGTTTGACGTAATCAAGTATTCAAATGAACATTTTTACGCCACACTCGATAATCCAGTCGACTACATTTGAGTCCTGGTTTCATAATAATAATCCAGACGATCAATTAGCTGGCTGTTTACAGAAGAGCAGTGAACATGAAAATTAATTACCAAATGTTCAATCGAGTGTAAAACGTCCGGTATTGTAGCGACGGGTAATGAATAGCTGTTATTTTTTTATGTTAAATATTGTCTGTTGATCCATATTTGTCATACAATTCAATTATAATAATGATTGTATAATGAAATTCGCAAAAGCTAGAGAGAAAAGCCCGAGTAATTAATGAATTTAGTAAACAGTTGAAAGTGGACAGTGGAAATCAATTATTATTATTGGCAATGTTGTGATGCAATCGACAAATCAACTATCAATCGGTACAACTTAATGAGCGATAGTTATCTTTAAAGTGTTACATTTGCTTGGTTGTACAATACCAAAGTAGTTAAAAAAGCATAAACGAAAACAATTATCATGCATTTGAGTCATGTAACGAGAATCCATTGCATGTAATTCCGGTAGTCTTTTTACTGATGTTCAATCGGTTCATTTATTTTATTTTTATTGAATAAATGGATATAGTGCTATGGGGTTAAAAATAGATTTCATAACTATTTCAATAGAGAACGATTGCAATTTTCGAGAAATTTTACGACATTTATTAGAAAGTTGAAGAAAAAAAACAACAAATTGTTTGCACCAAAGCAGTTCGTTGTAATTTCACTTTCTTCGTTCAATGGAAAAATTCAAAATTTCCACGAAAGAAAATGGATTTGTCTCAGAATCACACCGGCTTTCAACCAAACAATAAAAAAAGTATCGTAATTTTTTTAATTCGTTATGTGATGAATTGTTAGCTTTCATTCAATAATAATACAACCGTGAATACTTACCAGATGCCCAAAGCAGCGAAAAAAAGATCGAAATGTCGATTGTGATTGCTTCGAAAACAATAAAAATTCATTGAATGCTGATCTAATCGATTAATTTTATTTTTGTTTTTTTGATTGATTTATTCAATTATGATCATTCACACACAAAATAAACCAAATTAAATGAATCGAAATAAAGTTCCGTATTTAAGTCGTCAATAGTAATGCATGTAAAATTAAAAACATAGACCATGCATTTTAGTTAGCATCAATTCTAAGTTCATAGTTCATAATAGCAAAATCAAATCACTTGAATTGTTGTGTTGTGTCGTGTGTTGTATGTTGATATGTCAAGTAGAATACAGAATATTTAGTGGTGATTTCAATTGAATCAATTAGATCATTGATTAATGATACACTTCCTACAGTTCCATATACATTGCATATTGAATATCTGACATCAAGTTTGCCACCACTTCAGTCAAGCGCTGACTCGTTGATTCGTCATCAATTTTTATCTGATTTAATTCCGTTATTCCTTTTGAAATTTAATTTAAATCAAATTCTTAAACGATTATTTTGTAGCGCAATTAAATATACGATGCACACTGTGCACAGTGGTGCAAATTATAAATCAATGATTTACATCAATATACGCCTCTCTATCTATCTTTCTCTTCCATTTTTGTTCAGCATTTTGTTGATGTATAATAATTATATTTAAATAAAATGAATTAAATTCATAGCTAAATTTAAAAATGTTGTAAGAATCCATATGCCGGATGATCCCAAATGAATGCGTATTTTTAATTAATAAAACATGCTACACACTGAAACACCGAAGCATATGAGAATTTAAATATAATTGAGATCATAATATTATGCATAATGAATAGTTTTCAATTCAAAATGTTTCATTTCGTAGAGAATTTTATTAGTATAAATTGTTCGTCGTCGAAAAAGGGATCCAATTGCTTTAGATCCGAATCCAAATATATTCTGTTGCCGAACAATTGATTGTGAAATTAAATTAACACCAAAAATCATTCTCTATGTGCGTAGCCCAAAATTAAACGAGCAGGTAAATGGTTTGTCGAAGAAGAAAAAAATAAAATCGACTGATACCCACACAAAATGTGGTTTTTCTGTGCATTACTATCCGTATTATGCCCATTAATAGCTAATAAATAATTCAACAAGTCCCAACATCATTCAATTACATATTGGTATGTATGTATGTATGTTGAATGTTGAACACAATTCAAGAAAGAAGTGCTCTATTCGTTGTCATTACCAAATTCAGTTTCAATTACATAATTGTGAAGTTGTCATGCTGTTTGCTTCGTCTCTCTTTTCCATTTTCATTTTCCATCGTCTTCTCCGTTTCGATGCATAAGTCAATCGTTTGGCATTCAAAACATAAATCAATTTTATTCAATGCAACCGTTTTAAGTAAGATTGTACTAAACCCACATTTATTTCCAATTTGCAAAGGCATCGACTGATGTTACACAAAAATAAGAAACACATTGACTTTGTTCAATGTCTCTTTAATTTATTCGCTCATAAATCCAAAAAAAAAAACAAAAACAAAAAACAAAAATCAAATCTCATTTTCATTTCAATATTTTGCTGAACTGTGTGCTGAACGAACCGTTCGTGCTTACTGCAAATAAAGTAAATAGCAAATTTTTAATAATAAATTTTGCGGTCTTGCGTCAAATTCAATTGGTCAATGGAAAAGGGCAGACAATTGATTCAAATCATGTTAAACATTATGCTTATTGTTTTCAAAGTGTTCAAAATCACAATCAATTCATAGTTCAAGAGAAGTTGCAATTCAATTTAATAGGAATCATCAAGCGATCAGCAATCAACGATCAACTGGCTCAATCATCAGATTGAATGGAATTTTGCTTTCGTTTTTTTTTCATAATATTTTGATGCTATCTCTTTATAATCAACACTCATTAGTTTGGAAATACGAAATACAAGCCTGAAAAATGGGGAGAAATATTTTTAGTTTTTTTTTTAGTAATTTTAATATTCAGAATTTGTCGTCTGTTCACCGGCAATTCTGTTCATTCCAAAGTCATATACACCGGCAGATTATTCCAGATATCGATATGAAATTCTTTTGAATTTTTTTTTTTGTGTTTTCAATTTTGCTATTCGCATAATGGTAATGAATAGAAGGCTTAGTGACTGACTGTAAATCTTCGTTAGCTTCGTTCTTGCTTTGAACGGCTGTATTTGTGATGACAAAAATGAATTTCATTGAATGCCAACACATAGAACACACAGTTAAATTGATTAATTGATTAATTGATTCAGGTGCTGTTCCATAAACACAACCGTGAATCATTTGAATGCGCAAAATGATTGCTTATTTGCATATAGATAGACGGATTGAAAATAGAAAAATTCAAAAAATTATAATGAACGATTAAAGAAAAGAACAAGAACATACACAAACACATATGGCATTTTTTTTTTACCATTTGTTTTCGGTTTTAGTCATTATTTCATTCGGTTCATGTGAATGAATTGATTCAATTATACATTTACCTTATATTCAAATTGATATGGTGGCTCCAATTTGGAGCTTTTCTCATTTCAAAACATTAGATAACGATCAACATCATTATTGTTTTCATATTAATATATTTTTGTGTTTAATACAATGGCTGTGGCTGTGCTAAATTAATCAAGGCGTTTTTTTTTTCAAGAAACAATAATGATGCGATCTACTTTTGTTGCATTGATTTCACCAAAAATTCGCTTCAACACAAATCAATAAAAGTATCCTGAAAATTTGTCACTTGTCCAATGTTATGAATATAATAATTCCAACTCGGCCCGAATAAAAAATTCCAATGGAATAACGCTTTGTTGTTGCATTTAGTTTTTCATTCATTTAATGGGCCGTAAATCAATCTGCATGTAGCAAGATCTCATACAGAACCTATGAAACAGAATAGAAAGATTGATTGTTAATATTCCGAACAATTTCCAACAGCACCATCTCTATAATGTAGCTTGCAAATATAAACTTACTGTACATTGTTCGAAGCCACAGCTTCGTTAGACAACAGAACATCGCTTTCATATCCAAATAATAAATGATCTCTTTCTAAAATATAAACAAATAACGCATGTTTTGATGATTTACATACACTTTCATGGAGCGATACACATACTGTTGGAGATTTGTTCTTTTGCGCCATGCTCTCATCGCTTCATTGTATCATCGTATGATTGAATAACAACGGTCTTTTTCACAACGTTATTTCTTAAATGAGAGGAAATGTGCGAATTTTTCCTTCATGTTATGCATGTGTAATGTGTATATCTATAGGCCCTGTGCATACATTTGAATAGAGCCATACATCCTTTGTATACTGTATACAACAGGAACGTTTCTTGCACTTAATTCATTTTCTATAGTCAATGTGTTAATTCGACTTCAGAATTCAATCATACCGTCATAAAGTATAGCGTCGGTGACGGTGAGTTACAGAGATGGCGCTTAAACGATAGCATGAAAGAAAAATGTTTAATGTTTCATACCCATGCTCAATACAATACACAATTGACGACATTTTTTGCAAATATTGCCTCAGCATTCGGTACTCGACACTCAAATCTCAATACAAGTACACCGACTGATTCGTATGTATTGCGTCAGATATCTCAATATAATCTGATACATTGTTCTCATATGATGTTTAATTCATTTTTGTTCTTCTTCTCATGCATTGAGCCAATATCAACAGTTTTTATAGTCGAAAAGTCGTTGTTTCTTTTTTTTTTTCGTATTTTCTTCTTTGCTTCTCGATTGAAAATTGTTATTTTTAGTCGAGAAGTAGTACAAATAAAATTATTACTACGTATATCTCTGTATATTTTATGACGATGTCTCTTCGAATCTTTTTTCACCGTGCCCCTCTCTCTCTCTCTTTGCTAAATTGATTTCACTCGTTTGTTGAAAAATGTTGTGACGAATTTGCACGTCGTGTACGATGGAAAACTTTTAGAAATGGCTGTGAAAGCAACAAATGTGAAATGAACATTGAATATCTCCAAAATAAACTATTAATTTTGCTGCTATTCGAATTTGTCTCAAACCATTTGTGTAGATGAACGTTTTTGGATGTCAAATGATCATCATCGGTACGCTTCACAGTGGCTATTTTTTCTCTGAATATGTATCGATCGACGATCGACAACTTCATCATATCAAATGCATCTCATTTCCAAAGATTTTCAATTATTTATGAAACATGAATTTGGCATTTGGTATATCTATTGAAAATAATAAGTAATAATGATTCAAGCGGAACCGAAGCCTGTGGCGTTTTGAATATTTTACGAAAATTATAATTGAATAAAATCTCATGTGGCTTGCGTAATTTTGAATTCAATTTTCATTTCGATTTCAACATCATTTCCACAATTTTCAAAATCAATTTCGATTTTATAATGTGAACTAAATTGTAAATTATTTTGTTCCGCTTTCAGGAACTTCCAAAAGCTGAAGCATTGTTATCAGGTCGTGATTTGCCATCGGACACTGATATGCAATCATTGGATAACAATAACAAAGATGCTGCAAATAATAAACAAAAGCCCAAATCGTCCGGAAGTGATAGCGATTCTGATTCATCATCATCGTCATCATCATCATCATCATCCGATAATTCATTTTCCGAAAGCGATGAGGCCGAAGAATTGAACCGTGTCCAAATTAAAATGCCATTAGAGCTCAGTTTAAGCGATTTGGCCAATGCAATCATTCAACAAAACCAAAAGTATGTGGCAATTTTATTCATTTTTATGTGGAACCGTATCGGATAACATGAATTCAATTTTCTTATCTGTGTTTTTTTTTCTTTCTTTGTGTGTATGTGTTTTAGATCTCGTATGAATTGCGTTATTGAGCGTCGTCGTGCCGAAGAATTGGTTGATAATGCACCAAAAATGACACCATTCGGTATGAATTTCAATGCTGAACCAAAGAAACGTGTAACCGGTGAGCGTATGGCAATTTTTTGCGAAAGCGGCAACGCAATCAAAGATGACGAAGAAGATGAATCGGTTGAACCAAGACAAATTACCATTCAACGTATTCCAATTCCATTCGGTGCTATTCCACAACAATATCCATTGACACATATGCCACAGCAACAAATGCCACAACAACAAATGGTTCCACCACAACATATGGTTCCACCACAACAAATGGTTCCGCCACAACAAATGGTTCCATCTCAACAAATGATTCCACCACAATCACAACAACATTCTGTCATGCCACCACAATTACAGTACATCCTCCGAAATATAATTGCTCTGCAGCATGAACAACAACAACAACAACAACAACAACAACAACATCAACAGCAACAACAACAGCATCAACAACAACAAGTATTATTTTATTACAATAAAAAAACTTTTAATCCAAACAATTTTTAAACAAATCGTCTACGCTTTTGTTCCAGCAACCTCAATCAGTTCCAATTATGATTCGTCCAATACATCAAATGCAATATCCAATTCCTCAACAGCCACAAGTGATTATTTCCGATTTCCGTTGCTTTGCTCATAAAAGCAACAAAAATGAATAAATTTATTTGTATTTGTATTTGTAGCCTCAAATTCAGCAACAACAACAACAACAACAACAACCGAACGAAATCCGTATTCATTTGCAACGCATTCCATTGAATAATGATGATATTCAAGTCCGTGAAATTCCAATTGAAGTTCTTCAAGCGCGTCCAAATGTGATTCGTCCAATTTCAGCGGTTCGTTTACAATCGGTGAATATTGAACGTGAACCACAACAGCCACAACAGCCACAACAATCCAATTTTCCATCACGTGATGCCGATTTTTTGCGTAATGCATTCGGTTTGAATAATGATGATTTAATGAATATTCAACGGGCTCAAGAACGCATCGAACAAGAATTACGAACTCTTGCCCAAGAAGAAAGCGAATCAAATAGCCAAGAAAGTGGCCAAGATGATGATAGCTCCGATGAAAATGCAATGAGCTTGGACCAACAATTACCATCCACATATCCACAATACGCTAAAACCGTAGAAACCAAACAAGATGATGACAAATCTGATGCATCAAAATCCGAACAGGTACATTTTTCTCATTCATGATCGATTTTCATTTTTTCTTTCATTTTTTTCTATTCGCAATCGTTGTCATTAAACCAATTCAATTTGATTGTTTGTTAGATGAATAGAGACGATGAAATCGAAGACAATGATGAATCAACACAACAAGCACAAGAGGAAAAAGACGCATCAAAAATTTTACAAGTTGGACGTGCTGCATATGGTCGTAGTATCATCACACCAGTCAACATTCCAGTAGATATGATGCAAAAAGATGACACACCATCCGATCGTCCACACTGTGAGAATTTTTTTTTTTTTTTTATTCTACATTCAATCAACCTGTGTGTATTCATTTGAATGGTATTCCACTCTTTTGCAGATGTTCAACCACGTTCCATTCGTGACGAATAAAAATTGAGGTGTGTTTACATTAATCGCTAGTCATGGAACTACGTACTAGCTAAAAGAAATTGAAAAAAAAAAATAATAATAAAAAATCTGGGATTCCATAAGAATAATAATACAACAGAATAATAAGGATAAATATAAATGAATTTTGAATTTTATGATGAAAAATTATGTGCCGAAAAAAAGCAATAAATTGGTATGGAAATCGAATAACATAAATCAACTTACATACGAAAAAAAAAAATAATTATAAATATATTTCAATATTCATGCAGTGCACAATGAAGGAAATGAAGAGAAGAAGAAAAAAAAATGATTGAAAATGGAAAAAGCGAATTTAGCGAAGCTTTTGCTCTCATCAAAACATGCTTCATTTATCAAACGTTCCAAATGAAAGAAAAAGATTAAATAAAAATACAAAATAACAGGTGATAATCCTGCCTGCAAACTCACATTCCTTTTTGAATCAAACAATAATAATAAAAAAAGTACAGAAAAGAACCACTGAATGTTGACCAGGAAAGAAGGAATACCATATTTCTTCATCTTTTAACTAAATAGAGTCTAAAGCGATAAATTTACGTTTTCAACGTCATCGCAAAATTCAAGCGATCTCCACTAATAATGAATGAGAAAACATGTATAGAAAATGAATTTCTCTTATTCTATTTTTTCTTCCCATACATTTAAAATACATCCTTCAGTTAATGATTCTTCCATTTTTTTTATTGCCTTTTTTCTTTCTTTCCTTGTTCAAATTAGCCACATTGATTTACCCCGTTCAGTATGAGAATGTTGAAAACATTGGAATTTATTTATGATTTAGATTTTTCATCAATTTGTTCCACCTTTCAATATATGTCCAAATGAAAAAAAAAAAAATATAAATAAATAAATAAAAACGAAAGGAATTCAGAATTATCATCTGTTTTATGAATATGCAAATATATGTATCGTTCTAATGGAATATTTGTTCAAATTTTACGTATAAATTGTAATAAAGTGAAAAATACGGTGCGTTTTAGAAGAATGAAATGATATCCGATAGAAACTAAACACTTATCAAAGCCAATAGCTGATGAAGACTTGAACCAACAGATAACTAAATGATGAATTTCCAACGAGTAACATTCCATTCTTCAGCGCACTGTTTAATAAAATCGATTTTTCGTCAATTTAAAAGGAATTGGAATAATTTTATGTAATTTTTTTTTTTTTTTAGTAAATTTTTAGCTTTCAAATTTTTTGTTTGGATGAAATATATCAACAATAGAATGAAAAATAACTACAAAAATGGAAATGAAGTTTTGTATTATTTTATTAAACAATTAAAAAATGGAATGTGATAGGTAAGTTTATATACTTGATTCGGTTGAATGAGCCACGAATAGCAAAAAATTGTGGCCAGGATGACTCCTTTTGCCACATTTCCCAATAATTAAAAACGAAAATCCAAATCGAGCGAAAATAAAGAAAAAACACGAAACCTTGAAGTTTCACTCAGTACGTGAATGTTCATTATCGATTGGACGAAATGATATTTAGAGACAAGAAGGAGCTTTTTCGTTGATAGATTTGCGTGTATTGTTTTGTATACGGCTTTGGCCTGAATATTTAATTTTTTTTTTTTTCGAACCAAATGAGTGTGTAGCAGCTGTCATTTCATTTTGTTGTTCACGTTGAATTTAATCTTTCTCGTTCTTGGTTTCTATTTACTTGTTCAATTTTGGGTTCCCCTTTGGCTCCTGCTTCGATTTTCTTCTGAACAATTTATTTCTGTGTAAATTATTTATTATTGTCTTTTTCGTGTAGAACTTTTCAATTTAATGCTCTGTTGTAAGTTTCAAGTTTTTTGATCGTTGTCTTTTATTTCGGATCCCGAATGTACTACAAATACACTGTAAATTGTACGTACTGTCGATGTGCTCAGTGCTTATAGCTCAAGGCTGTTTTAAATAGGTAAAAATCGCATGAAGTGGATGAAAAAGGAGAGAAAAAAGAAAAAAAGAAATAAGAAGAAGAGCTCTCGAATTTTGAAACGTTAATTTTAATATTTTATTATCGTTTAAAATAACTGAAACGAAATCGCTCAAGCTCATTTTATAAATAACAAGAATTGGATGACAGCAACAGCTGATTTCGGTGATTTGAAACCAAATTTTTAAATAATCTAAATACTGAATGCCGAAAAATACTTGGTTGCTGTCTGTAAATGATACACGTTTTTGTTTCTCATTTTTTTTTTCGAACCGAATCAACTGAACATTATTTTCCATACACAGCTGAGAAAGGATATTTATGTGGTGGTGAATGAAAGAAGAAGAAGAAGAAGAAGAAGAAGAACAAGAGAATTTATTCGTTAATTCGAAGGCAACGAAATTCTTCTTTCTTTTCATTCAAGACAAGAATACAAGGGTCGATATTGCAATAAAATTAATTAAGTGTAATTATCAACCGTCCAAATGATCTATTTATATTGATGTGCAGATAGCAGGTAGCAGGTAGCAGGTAGCAGGTAGCAGGTAACAGGTCGCCAATAAACATCAAAACATTCGATGTTAATATTTATACGGCTGTATGTTAAATTGTATGGCACATGTTGAATGCCCGAAATGCTTACCGAATAGAACGATCACTGATCCGTAGTTTATATCAAAATGAAAACGTTCTTTGATTAAATGTATAAAAATGAGCCGCAAAATCGATGAAGCAATAAGGATATTCATTAAAAAAACATTTCCCTGAAACACGAGACCATGCCGAATATTTAAATATAATTATAAATATTTCCTTGCATTTCGGTGTGTTCAAAGCTCAACTTTTCACTTCATTTTCTCGATTTTCTGTGTGATATTTTCTTATTCTTTTTTTCTTCCTGAATTGAGTGGATTTCTCGTTGTGTCTTGTTTCTTTCGCTCGTTTCTTGTTTTTGTGGTCGAGAACAATGGGACAGTTACGAACGAGAACAAAAGTTACACGGGCAAAGTGAACATCCAAAAATAACGTAACAACTTTTTCTCTTCAAAAAATAGATGAGCTGAACGGAAATTGATTCTCAATAGTTTGAAAAATTACAAAACAAAAATTTCGGAAATCTACAATTGAAAAAATCGTTTGACGATTTTTGCATTTTTTTCCCTCCGTCGAAACATACGAGGCGTTCAAACATCTCGAAAATCAGTTAATATCGACAAACGAAAGCCATTAAAAGAAATGATTTATTCAATTTTGTGCAGTTTAAAATTGCGAGAAAGAAAAAAATATGGTCCAATGATCTTCCTTATAGCTTCTATTGATCTTGATGGCATCGTGTGACGTGTTCAAAGCCTCCCATATAGTCATCAACCATGTGCTGCTATTTTCATTCCTTCTCGCCAACAACCAAATCGAAATAAATTATTTTTAATCGACTTTTTGTCGTTTAAAACATTGTCAAACTGCAAATATGTAGTTCCAAGCCTGAAATAATTTCGACGCATTATTTCTTTACACATGAAGAATAGAGCGGTGATCAACCGAAGAAAAAAAAACCGACGATGACATCAAATGATAATAATAACAAAGTTCTTACAATTTCATATTTGTTTACCGATTACATATTATATTGGTGAAATTGTAACCTCGTTGTCTAAAATCACATTTTTCCCATCGTTTTGTTGCATGTTTGACACAAATTTCGGGGAATCGAACAAATGTCCGTTACAACAAATGATATAGAATTTACCTTGTCATCGTTCATTGACTACTGAATTAAAAATATCTTTTATTTCCGTATAACGTACGTATTAAAAGTTTAAAAATAAATTCAATCATGCAAGCATGATTCTCCTTATCATAGGGAAAAGAGTCCAAAATTAAAAAATTTTATTTCGATCATATGAAAAAACGAACAATTCGTTCACAGGTTGATTCGGAATTTATATTAATTCTCATATGTACAATGTGCTCAAAAATTGATCCTTGAACAAAATTTTCTCGTCGAACTTAGTTTTTCTCGTAAAACGAAAAACCATATCGAATACATGCGATCGTCAAATAACGTATGAATGTAGCGACAACAGTTGTTCGTTTGCCAACCAAATAGCTAAAAATGAAATGAGACGAATATTGAATTCGACATTTGAATAAAAACCCAACAGAATAGCCAGCGCGAGATAAAGATGCCACTTGCGTCGAAATCAAGAAACAATTCAAATTTTAACGAAAATCACATCTCTTGGACGTGTGCCTATCTATTTTGTTATCGTCGTCCGTTTTTTGAATTCGGCCAATCGGTATTGCGGTGAGTGAATCGGTGAATCGGTAATGTCCGTGTTGGCTTCGTAACTGTTTTGTTTTTTTTTTGTTTTTTTGCACATATGGGATCTAAATTAAGCTAGAACAATACATTATACAGTTTTGAGTGAGGAAAATTTACTTTTGGTGATCAGTCGACGTCGATCTTTTCAGTAATCACAATCCCATAAGCTTAAGCACATTTTTTTCTCGTTGGTGTGTCTGGGCCCGCAAGGCCTAATTACATAATTTTTCATATTTATTTAACCGAAAAAAGAAAATTATTTTTTTTTGTCCTCTCTCGTAAATATTTTATCATATCAATCTTTTTTTCTTTCTTTTGTCATTTGTTTGCTGAAACTGCAATTTACATTCGGTTTGAATGCGAATAAAAAAGAAAAAAAAACCAACAGAAAATAAAAAAGAAATAGATTTTTCCTCATAAATTTTTGTAAAATAAATCCAATTTTTACGTGTATCAGTTACGTGCAGTGTCATAATCAAGTTAAAGAGAATTGATTTTTATATATATATATATATTCTTCATCTTTTCCAAAAGGGAATTGTATAACAATCTAACGGGGTATCAACGTTGACCAAACAAAAGCATCACAATCACACAAATTTTGCACTTCAATTGAAAATAGTGTAAGTTTCACTTTTGCATTGATTGGTTTATTATAAAGTTATGATAGCGAAAAGGGATAACGGTTATGTGAACGGTATGCGAAAGTAGTTTGATCAAGTTCTTCTGATGATGTCCGCAAAGGATATCGATTCATTCAATTAGTGTGTATCAATAAATGAAAGAAACGAAGGAACAAAAAGACTTTTTTTTTATTCATTTTATGCGAATCGACCGAATCGATGTGAAAATAAGAAAAATCGAAATAATGAGCCGACACAATAGCTCACCCAGATTACGAATGATGATCAGATAAACAAATAAAACAAATAAACGGTTCGAGCACTCCTCAAAATGATATTTGTGAAGTTTTCATCGAAGAATGTTGTCGACAGTGATTTTTTATCAACATTTGTTGAGATAAATAACGAGCCAACTGACCAACCGACAGAAAGATGGAAAGAAAGAGACAGAGAGAGCGAGAGAGAGAGAGAGAGAGAGAGAGAGAATAATATAGAATAATAAATG
>GL501537.1:1631112-1641183 GCA_000149185.1 Mayetiola destructor | reverse complement strand
GAGAGAGACGAGAGAGAGAGAGAGAGAGAGAGAGAATAATATGAATATAAATGCCAGTTAAAACATGCGAACGTTTTCAAATGTGCCATTTTCTACATTAAATCAATTATCCCATTGCAGTGCAAACGATTTTCATATATTTATTTTGTTCAATTCAAGAGATTCGTTTTTAAAAATTAAATGGAACGTGAATTAAAAAGGAAATTAAAACTGAAACGAAAATACAAAAATACACATCAAGCAATTCAATGAATTCAAATATGATTCGATTGCCAGGCGGCTAAATAAAAACATTTGAAATGGGATTAAAAATACTTCCTTGAAGTCTTTTATTTGGCAAAAGGAATAAACGAAGAATCTATTGAATTGGCATGCTTATTCGTGCCCGATGCCTTGCGATCCATTTGAATATATATATATATATACATATATATATTAGAATATCTTATTTTTGATATAAATGACATATCCATAATCCATCTAATTCACACATAATCCACATGATACGATGCATCATCATCTGCACGAGCTAGTGTGTGAGTGTGATGCAATACGATGTGCGGAATAATAAATGAAAAAAAAAACATCACCTTCACTTCTATCGTATCTGGATTATATCGTTTGTGAATTGATGAAATACCTCAACGATTTTACTATTGCCATTTCATAGTTGACAGTTTTTTCCGTCATTTTCATTGAAATATGCGATACTCTCACCTTGCGGCCAAATATATGTTGTCGTTTTTATTTTGTTGTTGTTTTGGCATGGAATGTGAACCTGAGCACAGAACAACAACAACAACAACAACAACAACAACAATAATAATACACACAACAAAATAGATATTTTGAGTTACTCAATACTCAAAACAGACAGAGATGAAAAATGCGAGAAATGAAAAAAAGAAAAGGAAAATTAGACAAGAAAAATGCCATTTAATGTGCATTTCAATACGCGGGCGTTTTCTTCATCTTCGTTCTCAATTTCATGCAATATTTATTTATTTATTTTCTTTTTTTTTTCTTCGGTTATCTTTTTTTGCTTTCGCTTTTAAAAGCTTCTGAATGTCCGCTATCACTTATGACATTCTCATGGTCGTTTGGAGAATCGGCTGAATCAATATGAATACATAAAATGATGGATTAATTTTTCTTCTGAGCTAATAACTGCATTTCAAATTACATATTACATGCTCAATGCCGGCCCAATTTGCAGCCAACGGACACGATGAAAGTCAGCGATGGTCTTCATTATACATTTTTCGGGTTTACAGTGACTGTGTCCAGTCCTTTGCAACTTGCAAGTGGCGCAAAGAATTCTTTTCTTCAAACGAATGAAAAAAAAAACACACAAAAATTTGACGAAAATAACGATAAACGACAAAGACACCACGACAGCACGGTGACCATCGTCCGCTAAAATCACATGAATTCTTCAAATATGTAATACAAAATCGATGCTCTGTTGCTAAAAATATCGACATCTTTGTGTATAAACGTCTCTTTTCATTCAAACATTTTCCCTTTGTTTCTTCTCTTTTACACTCAAAAATGGTACATGTATTTCGTTCGGTTAATGTTGTTGGGTTTATTTCCCTTCTTTCGAAATCATTTCAAGAGCCTGAGAACAGTTTTGATTCCCTATCGCACTTTTGATGAAAACCAGTCCTAGTGTGAGCAAAATAAAGCTCGTAAAGCAAAAGAGCAGCTTCTCCTAAGATTGAATTATTATTTCGAACGGAGGCAAATGAGGGATGAGGAAGCCATTAAGTCAAAATTCTTAGTTTCTGTACAACAAACAAAGTTTTGTTCTGTTTTTTTTTAGGATTTTCCTTAGAATCTCGTTTCCAATGGGAAGGCATATCGAATCTCCTGAATTATTTTCAATAATGGTGCCGATGCATGCAAATAAATAGAAATAAATAATTTTCAATTGAAATTGTCTGGTTGTCGGTGTGTGGCGTGAACATCAAACGGATTTCTAGACTGATTTGTGCATCAATTGAAATTTTTTATAGATTCGTCTGTCGGCGATGAATCACTCATGCCTTTGTTAAAATTTAAATCCTATTGGAATTGAAATGAACATTAATGTCTATCTCATTCATTATATAGATGAATAGTTTTCCGAAATGTTGATGGTTCAATGTACAATAAAGAATACCAGAGCCCCAGACTTAGCCCAAGTAATAGAGATGAGCTCTTACGCAATCCGTTTCTGGTTTCAAGCAATCAATTTACAATTACGGCGAGCCATCGTAAGAAAAACCCGGGAGAGCGAGAAAAAAGAAAAAGAGAGAGAGAGATTGAGAGCGTGTGTGTTTGTGTAGAATCAACACTTGAATAAGTAACAGTGCCTAATTGAATATCAAATTTCCGACCGGGTTTCCCTTCCATGAAATGTACAATTTGAATGACCAATGAAATATGTGAAATGTGAATATATTTATTTTTATTTTTGAGCCAATTCATTTTCATTTGCGTCTTTGATGTGTGTACTCCTGTGTTCACATGTCTGACACATGGGATTTCTTTTATTTTCCCTTCCCTCCCTAAACGAAATTAAATGGAAAAGAAGATAAAAATTCAAAATAGCCAAAGAACATATGCCAAGCAAATAGTTTGGAAATACTATAAGTGAACGGACCAATCAATCAATCAGACATGAACATTTTTAAACGGAAAATGAGATCGTCATTTCTGGTATCTGAGACATGCAAATACTAAATTACGCATATACGCACATTACCGAATCAACGAGTCGTTTGCGTACCGATAATGACGAACATCAATGATGATCAGTAAAAAAAAAAATGTGCAAAAGAGAGAAATTCTTTCGTTTACTTCTTAATTTTAATTTCCATTTAGTTGGTTGATTGTTTTGTTAGCCGTTTTAGTTGTTATATAATTGACGGGTGAAAAAATGATGCGCACGCTCAACGATCTACCAGAAACGGTCGAATGTCTGTTGAAAATGTTTCAATTTGATTTTTACATACATCGAAAAACGAAACAAAACAAGCAATGACAAAAATAGAATTAAGGAAAATGAATCCAGATGAGCCTGCCGAAATATAAATTCGGTGGATACACTGAAAGAGAGAGAGAGAGAGAGAGAGCGAGAACATTGTACACATATCTATAAAATAATAAAGTGTATTAATGCGCACACACCACCCAGATACCAGATACATACATCTTGTTTGCTCGTGATCTTTTGCACAATATGTTTCACATAAATTTATGACCGCAAAACAATAATAATAATTATTGAATAATATAAAGGAGAAAAAAAAACGACTAAACATTATGTGCTGATGGATCTGAGAACCATGATTGGGAATCTTTTTATCATTATTATCAATTGTTTTAATATCTAAAAGATTCTTTCATCCTTCATCCTCCTCGGTCTTTGTCTGTTTATTATTTTGAAATTGTTTTTCTTTAGTTTTTCGTATGAAAATCCTACCGATATGAAGATAACATGAGTCGAAGGCATAACAAGTGTGAGAAAAAAAAACCAAACGAAATCGTTTTTTTTTTTAAGCAAGAATTAAAGTAACATTTTCGGTCGCTATTTTTAAATATAATTTCTTTTAACTACATAGCATTTGAAAGCCTGTTGTGCGTCTGTTATATATATAAATATATATATTAATGTGCCAAAATGTACATTAATTTGATGATAATAATGTAGTGATGTTGAAAGTCAAAAAACATGTTGAAAGTCAACCTTAACGATTTTCCGAATGAGACTGATCATATGGGGATTGACGATCATTTATAATCGTTTGGACATGAATAGCTGCTTAGCCACAGCCATGAACCATATGAAATTCAATCAAACCGGGAAAACTATCCAAAACTGATATTTTTGAGCCTGACAGTTTAGCTAGACATAACCGATATTTTGAGTGCGGAAAATAATCATTTGAAACGAATCACAAGGCCAATCGCTAATGGAAACATATGAAAGGGATAAACAAACGAACAATAGACAGAATCATGCTAGCATAAGATTAAGTCGTGCGCATTTATTTACTCCTTCTTCTTTTTTTTTTTTTTTTCTTCAAAAGTATGCGAAATGTTCGACGCATTAACAAAACTGTATCCATTGATCGTTTGACATATTAATTTTATGTTTGTTTGTATTTCCTTCATTTCAACACCTTGTCGGTCATCGCATCACTCAAATGGATATTCCTTTTTTTTTCTTAAATATTTTTATTTGGTTGCCTTGTCGTTATTTTGATTTAATATGTGTCATTAAATGTGAGAACATTCGCCAAGGTACACACCATTGTTCGCCATAAAATCAATCAAATACTGTTACGTTGAACAGGTCCTTTTCCCTGCACACGGTTTCTCAATGCAAAAATTTGATATTGGTACATTTAAATGTCAGCTTTTCTGCTGCTGATTCCGATAATTTATACATTTTATTGATCAAGACGATGAAAAATGTAATCTATTTTTCTTAATCTTGTTGCTACTGAGGCATATACACACCATAAGCATATCTAAAATAATTTTATTATACAATTATTATCTCACAAATACATGTAATGAATGGGTTTTTTCCGTTCGCAGCGTAT
This sequence comes from Mayetiola destructor, assembly GCA_000149185.1. Taxonomy (NCBI): domain Eukaryota; kingdom Metazoa; phylum Arthropoda; class Insecta; order Diptera; family Cecidomyiidae; genus Mayetiola; species Mayetiola destructor. The sequence goes on along the minus strand of GL501537.1, from coordinate 1,636,588 downwards.
GTAAAGAACGAAATTGAGATAAATTCTCTGAATATTTTCGTCACACCCGATCGGCTGAAATGGTAGACTTTTGACTTTTGCCCAATGAAACGAGCGAAAATCAAGACATTTATGTATGAGCATCGACTATACGTGATTCATTTTTCCTTGATAAAAAATAAATAAATTCTTTGAGAGTTTGAACATGAATGTGCCATACGGGCCCTAGTATCCATTTTAAAAACTATCGGAAAATTATGTGTGCATTAACATTTTTACTTACGAAATATATAAAATGCGTACACATGTCAATTATTCGCGCGACGAAGGGCCCGGGACTTCAAAAAAAAAAAAAAAAATAACATCAAAATTCAAACAAAGAAGCATTCAACAAATTGTAACAAAATCAAACACAAATGAAAAAAAAAAACATTAAAAATGTGCGATATTTGAGCCACCGTCAAATGCTATAAATAATTTTCATCTTTTCACTTATTCCTCGTTTTTGTTCACAAAAAAAGATACATAATTATAATTTTTGAGAACAATGCAAATGAAGAAAGCGACAACCGTCATTCATTATGTAATATGTTTCGCATATATTTTCAAATTGGCCCATCTCGTCTATTATCGATGGTGACTAATCATTTAACTGTTGGGCACCTTCAATGCCATAATTGGCGCTGCGACCAAATTAGAAATTATTGTGAAGAAAAGCACATGATTATTTAAGTTGGAAATTGCTTAGATGCATGTAATTGTGTTGTTGGCTTGAGATAAGAGCTGCTTATTGCAGCTGTCGTTCTTATTTGTTCAATGTGAATTGTCAGGAAGAATGTTTGAACATAAGACAACCGATGCCATAAATTACACAAAGTGTTTTTGGCGATAGAATGTGTTCGTCAATTAATAATTTTAAATCAAGTTTTGCATTAGTTATTGTATAACACTGATTTTATTCCCTTGATGCCTTAAGTTTACGAGGAAACATATTAATTATTACAAATTACAGTACATATCCATTGTGATTTGTGATGGATTTGTGCCCAAACCCAAAATACCTTACAACAAAAGTTCTTCGATAAAAATGTCCATTGCCTGTTCTCTTTCCATTCACGATATTCAATACATACGAAAAAAATGTGTATGCCATAGCACCTTTCTGATTATTCAATCGTCCTGAATGAATAGTAATTTATCGGATGTAATATTTTAATGTATGTCAGAGCTTTGAAGAGCGCGCGCACAATTTGATTTAACGAACAAAAAAAAAATAAAACAACGATGAAGGATAAAATCGTACATGTGCTCTGAATGTGATGCTCTTGTATTGGCCTGATCGAATATTTATCCTTGCGACAAATTCTGAAATATTTTTATTTTTCTTTTTTATTTCATTTTTTTATTTGTATTTGGTTTTGTGTGTTTGGGTTTTGTTTTTGTTTTTGTTTTTCTTTCAATTTTTCTACTCGGTTTTCATTTTATCGACACACAAAAATATACATACTATATTCATTTTATTCATTCCGAAATAGATTGTAATGAATCAAATTAATGCACACTTAAATCAAAATCATTTCTTGGCATCGGACAAATTTATTGGGTCTGATGACAGACAATAATCAGTGTGCATCAGATATCGGTTAACTGAACATATAACAAGCATTCAGAATCGGAATGTTGAAATTTTTACATTTGCAATTCGTTTTTTCCGGGGCCTCATTATTATTAGTATAAATACATTTGGTGTGAACGGTGGCCGGCAGTACAGTGTTAGGTCTTGTAAGGGTTTGAGGTAAATTTGATGAGAATAGAAATTTAAAATTTTCAACGAAACAACGAAAGAAAAAAAAAAATAAGACGTAGCCTAAAATACATTCAAACATTTGAACAGATGGCACCACTTTGCTATAAGCCGTCTATTAAAATCATATTTATAATTTTACGTTGAATTTTACGGGCTGAATTTTGTGGTTACCATCAGTGTCGTATCGTATTGCATTCAAATTGAAATCGTATAAGATTTTAATCAGTTTTTTTTCTTCTTCTATCGAATCGCGATTCAACAATCGAAAACCAATATAAAGGTCGTTAAATAAAACGAGCAAATCTTTTTTTTTCTTTCTATATAATAATGATTAAATTGCGATATTAATTGAAAATCGATGACGACGGAATCAAGTGTAATATGAATAACTTTTCTTTCGCTTTTTCTCATTCGAAAACAAATTGACAAAATGAAAGCGTACAGCGCGCACTGAAATTAAATATACCAACGATAAATACCGTCATACATTTGAAAAATGAGAAGAAATAAAAAAACTTTTCAAAATTGGTGGTTGTCAGTGGCATCAAGAAAACGAATGACAGTTACGACACTAAAAATATGCTTCAGTGTCAGTTGTCATTGCGAGTGTGAGTGTGAGTGTGGCTGTAACTGTGTACGTTTGTATGCATGCAATATTATATCATATTCTTACGGTGAAACAATACCGACGATTGACGTAAAATAAATACTCTTTTTTTTTTTGAATTTGTTACGAATCAGTAGTAAACTTTTGATCGTACTGTTTGCTTGCGCGCTGGTGCAGCCTATTTCGAAATTGTAGTATAGTGTCAAAGAGGGAACTGTTAAGGCTGAAAAAGGAAAAGAAAAACCGAAAACAAATTTCTTTTTTGCCAAAATAAATAAATGAATAAATAAGAGAAAATTGGTTTTTAATCAAGGGCCGTTTCGGTTTTCGTATTCATTTTCAAAAAGGAATTGAAGCAGCGACGAATCGTTTTCAAACGTTGCATTAAAATAAAATAAATTAAAATAATAATAAACGTAAATCAAAGCCATTCGAGCCACTCAGATAGACATGATAGAATAAATAAATAAATAAATAGTTTAGTTATCACATCATAATTTGCCAATAAAAGTGATGAGCCGACTCACTCATATCATCCGGTCCACAAAACTTATTTATTAAATTTAGAATATTCAATTGAATTTAGGCGAGTGACTTTTGATCGTGATTTCGGCGTTTTAATTTCGTTTTTAAATTTTCTTTTTATTCGAACAAGTTAACAAATCAGCTGTGTGAAAAACCAAAACAAAACAAAACAGCAAAGGAAAAAAAGAAGAAAAGATTTAAATAGAACAAAACGGGGCAATAAAAACCCCAAAACACAATCGAACAAACTTTTTCTTCATCATCATCATCATCATCATCAGAGTGTGAGTGTTTCTGATGCATGTGAGCGTCAAAATGGTTAATCAATTTGAATAATTGAAATTGAAATTGCAAGTGAAAAAACATTTACTCACGAGAAAAAAAAACCAACAACAACATATTTCAGTTTAGCCATATTTTGAAGGAATTGAAACTGAATTGTCTAGGTGATAATTTGTTCAACTCGTTTCACAAATAAATTATAATTTTGTTTTCATGTCAAACAAAAATGTAGGCAAATTTGATCGATTTTCAGATAAAACGAAAAAGAAAAGAGAAAAGAAAAGAGAAAAAGTAGCAGGTGAAAATTTGCAATCATATGATTTGTCCTTTTAATATCAGTCACCCTGGGAGATAGTTTTTGTCTTCGGTTGATTGTCATATATGCGAAGGCTCTGTGCTCTTCTCACATTTTGGTTAAGAGAAAAATAAACAAACAAACAGAATCAACCATTTTTCAATTGGATGTGCAATTTGCAACATGGTGTGCATCAACCAACTGTGTTTAGTGAGACAGAAGCAAAACGATATTTCGCAATAAACAATTTCACATTTCCAATGATGAACAGAGACATAGATTGAAGAATTGGGAATATTTTAGAAACGAATGAAGAAAAAAGAACAAAAACCTTCAAACGAAGAAAGCGCAAATTAAAAAAAAAGAGCGCAAAATAGACAAAAAAAAATGAACGAATTATAATAAAACAAAAGACGTTGAGAGAGAGAGAGAGAGAAGAAAAAAAAAATAGTATGATTGCAATAATAGAAGTACATAGATGACGTTGAATGACACGCGAAGTCAATCGGTGGCCAAACGAACATTACTTTTTATGAATTTGTGATGAAAAACACGAGATATGAGCGAGTATTTTTCTATTGAAAAATTTGTCGTTGTTAGAATAGCTTTTGACACTCGGCTCTCGATTAACGACTTTCGAGACTCTTGTAATAATATCTAATATCAACATTATCGCAATTATTGTGCAAACCCCAAACCAAAACGTTTTTATTTTTATTTTTATTTTTTGTGTGTGTGCTGTATATTAGACAGTTAGCAATATTGTTCATACACTTGTATATAAATAAGAATTATATATCGCAATTTGAGGTTGTCACATTTTAATTTCATTTCAATTTTTTTTTTTTTCAAATTTTCGAACATCAGAGAGTCCATATGTTTCAGGGACCACCATTGTAGACATAATTTTGAATTATATAAACACATTTTTCCCATTTCGAATCGTGTGATATTTATCCCTAACGATCGGTGGTCGTCACAACTTGCAATGTCACAATCTAATTTCAAATAAGAATCGACCATAAATGGTCTTTAGGTTAGACAGTTTCCGTTCATGTTGATCCTTGGGAATCGGTGATTTGTGGCCGATATTGATGTTAATGTTGATGATATTTGTGTTGCTCACATTATTATTCGTCAATTCAACATATTATTCAAATAGTGAGCGACACTTTTTGACAATACGAACGAATCAGAACAAAAAAAAGTCTCAAGTACACGTGTTACTCTGTCATAGGAGCATACGAAAATCATGCGTGCCGTACATGCATGTGTGTGTGTGTGCATGTATGTGCTCGTATTTGTGTAATTGTGTATCTTTTTCGGTATATCGGCGGTTGTCGGTATTAAAATGCAAAAATACATGCATACATTACATTCAAATAAAACGGGTTTCTGAACACCGAATACAATTCTGCTGTTTCTTTTCTTCTTCTTCTTCTTCTTCTTATTCTTCTTCATCTTCCTCTTTTCATTCATTCTTTCGTTGTTCGGTTTTTTCTTCAATTCATTTTAGTTTTGTGTTTGGTTTCATTTCGTATTGTTCAGTCTTGTGCTATCATTTTTGCGATTCTCGGCTTCTTTTATTTGCTTTTACTTAAAGCATTTCATTGAAATATCGTACGTTACGGACCAAGAGCAAACAGCTTTCAGCTAACAGAGAATAAACACATACATACACCACACGCACACACACACAATACATTTTCATTTCGAATGTTCATTTTGAAAAATTGAATGACGTGTATGTGTCAGTGCTAATTGTCAGTAAATTGTGAGCAACCTTTGTGTTGCAGGCAAATTCGGTTCAGTGTTGTTGTTACTATTGCTGCTGCTGTTTCTATTCGCAGTCACTAAACGCGTACGAAATTTATTTCTTTCATTTTTTTATTTTTTATTTTTTTTTTCGTTTGAAATTTGTAACTAGTACAGAAAAAAAAATCGTTCTGATTCTTCGGCATTTCATCTGTGATTTTATCTC
>GL501537.1:1586219-1626171 GCA_000149185.1 Mayetiola destructor | reverse complement strand
GTATGAATGCTTGCAATGATCAGTCAATGCAATGCCAAAAATAATAAAAGAAAAAAGGCCAATTTTAGTGCGCGCTCAAAAGTATAAATAAGCTGAAGGAGCTTTGTGTGTTGGCATATTTATTTACATTCTATCACCTCAAAATGCACAAACGATAAAAATGCACACATCGTTCAAAACACAAAGTCAACAGCACTAAATCTGCAACGCTAACTCAGTCTGATAAAATATGAATATGCACGATAAATATTGAACGTATATAATCAGCTTAGAATTCGATCTTCATTTTGTTCATTTCGTTCAATTTGTGATGTTGTGTTGTTACAGGTTATAGTGTCTATTTTATTGTTGTTGTTTTTTTGGTTTTCCATCCATTTACAAACTTTAATACGATATATGACAATGTATTATGACATTCAATATGAAAATACTATCTGTCCGCTTATTCGGGCTTTAGTTTTTCGATTTGAATCAATATCAACAATGGTGAATTCATATCGGCCTGAAAAACGTTGACGTTGCAAATATATCTTTGTGCATCATTTGATGGCAATAATTTGATGGTTATAATGGTGGTACAGCTGTATCAGCACAAAGGCGATAACTCCAAAGTCCTATGGAGAAGCCATTCAATTTGGTTTTCCTTTTGTGCCGTCATTGTTAACTATTGTGGTATATGTGTGTGGAGTGTAGAATGTTGATATATATATACGTCACACTAAACATTCTATTCTGATCGGTTCATCTCTTTTTTCTGTGAAAAAGAAGAAGATAAAAAAATTCCATATTTTTGACTAATGCACTATGTTTTATGTTCTATTTGATTGAGTTTCCATTTCAAATCGATTTTGTTTGCTTGTTGTCCCGTCCTCGTCTATTTTTATACACTTGAATACAATCTGGTTTTTCGCCAATGGGACTAGTAAAGTGCTCTCCGCATGGATGCATGTCATACCACATTAGCCATATGGGCTTCATATGTCTATTCAAAAAAAAAAAAAAAAAAAAAAACAAATTTCATCATCATATTGTTGTCAGCGTGTGATAAATTTGATTTTCATTTGTTTTTCACAACAAAGTATTCATGTAGGGACATCATAATGTGTGCGGTTAAAGCCCAAATTTTCATCATATTCGATTATTTTCATGCAAATGGAACCTTTTTATGTTAATTAAACTTTAATGGATATTTCAATGATTGAAATAATGAAATTTGTTATTTATTTTTCTAATTACAGAACTTCCCACCGAGGAGGGTGAGTAAAACAAAGCTATGAAATTTTTTATTTTGTTTTTGTTGATTTTAAGTTTTGAGGCGTTTTTCATTTTGTCGACGGAAATTTACAATGTTTCAAATGTTGTGGCCATTCATCAAATGCTCAGCACAATTGTTATCTTTTTTTTATAGTGAAAAGATAAAATTGATTTGTTTCCTCCGTTGTATTGACTTTACTAAATGGATAAACAAATTTGATGGAGACGTAATGATACGTGAGCCACATCCATTTCAGCGATAAACAAAATCATATCATTTTATCGGGGGGTTTTTTTTTAATTTTTTGTTTAATTCTGGTTAATAAAGTCAAAACAGCAAAGAGAGAGAGAGATTCAAATATTGTGAAACACATTATGGTGAATGGCCTCCAATTGAATTTTTTTTTTTTTAATTGAATTTCGACGCGATTTTGGAGAAAAACTTATTAAATTTCCTAAATCATATTCCATTCACAGGGAAGACCATTTGGCAATTAGTTTTAGAACAGTTCGATGATCTTCTGGTTAAAATTCTATTGTTGGCTGCTATTATTTCATTCGTAAGTATAAACTGTGATCATTTTCATTCAAATCGATCCGTTCGTAATGAATCAATCTGTATTTTCAGGTATTAGCTTTATTTGAAGATCATGAAGACACATTCACAGCTTTCGTTGAACCTCTTGTTATTTTGTTAATTTTAATTGCAAATGCAATCGTTGGTGTTTGGCAGGTATGTACTATTCAGTATTTGAGATTAGCAAATATTTAACCAAGAAATAAATTAATTATTTGTCATTTTAATTGCACCGGTAGGAACGTAATGCTGAATCAGCAATTGAAGCACTTAAAGAATATGAACCCGAAATGGGTAAAGTTGTTCGCCAAGACAAAGCTGGTGTGCAAAAAATTCGTGCCAAGGAAATTGTTCCTGGTGATCTAGTTGAAGTATCTGTTGGTGACAAAATTCCAGCCGATATTCGTTTAGTTAAAATCTTCTCGACCACCATTCGAATTGATCAATCTATTTTGACTGGTGAATCTGTATCAGTTATTAAGCACACTGATTGTATTCCAGATCCACGTGCCGTCAATCAAGATAAAAAAAATATTCTATTCTCTGGTACCAATGTAGCTGCTGGTAAAGCTCGTGGTATTGTGATTGGTACTGGTTTATGCACAGCTATTGGTAAAATTCGTACCGAAATGTCAGAAACTGAGGAAGTTAAAACACCATTGCAACAAAAATTGGACGAATTCGGCGAACAATTGTCAAAAGTTATTTCAGTTATTTGCGTTGCTGTTTGGGCTATTAATATTGGCCATTTCAATGATCCAGCTCATGGTGGTTCATGGATTAAGGGTGCCATTTATTATTTTAAAATTGCTGTTGCATTGGCTGTCGCTGCCATTCCAGAAGGTTTACCAGCTGTAATTACAACTTGTTTGGCTTTGGGTACACGTCGTATGGCTAAAAAGAATGCTATTGTCCGTTCACTTCCATCTGTTGAAACATTGGGTTGTACATCAGTCATTTGCTCTGATAAAACTGGTACATTAACAACAAATCAAATGTCTGTTTCGCGAATGTTTGTTTTTGATAAAGTTGAAGGCAGTGACAGCAGCTTTTTGGAATTCGAATTGACTGGCTCAACATACGAACCAATTGGTGATTTGTTCTTGAAAGGATCTAAAGTGAAGGCTTCTGACTTTGATGGTTTACAAGAAATTGCCACTGTTTGTGTTATGTGCAATGATTCGGCCATTGATTTTAATGAATTTAAACAAGTATTTGAAAAGGTTGGTGAGGCCACGGAAACTGCATTAATTGTTTTGGCTGAAAAACTTAATCCATTCAATGTTGGTAAAAGCGGTTTGGATCGTCGTTCATCTGCCATTGCTGTTCGTCAAGAAATTGAATCAAAATGGAAAAAAGAATTTACTTTGGAATTTTCACGTGATCGTAAATCCATGTCATCATATTGTATCCCAACAAAACCATCCCGCCTTGGAACCGGTCCAAAATTGTTCGTTAAAGGTGCACCAGAAGGTGTTTTGGAACGTTGTACACACGCTCGTGTTGGAACAACTAAAGTTCCATTGAACAGCACACTTAAATCACGTATTTTGTCACTCACTGCCCAATATGGTACCGGTCGTGATACATTGCGTTGCTTGGCATTGGCCACCGCTGATAATCCACAAAGTCCAGACACCATGGATTTGGGCGATGCAACTAAATTTATTCAATATGAAACTAATCTTACATTTGTCGGTGTTGTCGGTATGTTGGATCCACCACGTAAAGAAGTCTTTGATTCGATTGTTCGTTGCCGTGCAGCTGGTATTCGTGTTATTGTTATCACTGGTGATAATAAGGCAACAGCTGAAGCTATCTGCCGTCGTATTGGTGTATTTACGGAAGATGAGGACACAACTGGAAAATCATATTCAGGTCGTGAATTCGATGATTTGTCACCAGCCGAACAAAAATCCGCTGTTGCTCGTGCCCGTCTCTTTTCTCGTGTCGAACCATCACACAAATCGAAAATTGTTGAATTTTTGCAAAGCATGAACGAAATCTCTGCTATGACTGGTGATGGTGTCAATGATGCTCCAGCATTGAAAAAAGCCGAAATTGGTATTGCTATGGGTTCGGGTACAGCTGTTGCTAAGTCTGCATCTGAAATGGTTTTGGCCGATGATAATTTCTCATCAATTGTTTCTGCCGTTGAAGAAGGTCGTGCTATTTATAACAACATGAAACAATTTATCCGTTATTTGATCTCATCCAACATTGGTGAGGTTGTTTCCATTTTCTTGACAGCCGCTCTTGGTTTGCCAGAAGCTTTGATTCCAGTTCAATTGTTATGGGTCAATTTGGTAATTATTTTTTTCATTCCTTTTCCACAAATTCGTAAACAAATATCAATGCAACCTTTTTTTTGTTTTTAATTTAAAGGTAACTGACGGTTTGCCAGCCACTGCCTTGGGTTTCAATCCACCAGATTTGGACATTATGCAAAAACCACCACGTAAAGCTGATGAAGGTCTCATCTCTGGATGGTTGTTCTTCCGGTAATTAAAACATTCGCAATAAAATCCAAAATTCTTGCGAAAATAATAATAATAAAAATAATAATTGTTTATGTTTGTTACACATAGTTACATGGCCATTGGTGGTTATGTTGGTGCAGCTACAGTCGGTGCTGCTTCATGGTGGTTCTTGTTCTCTGAAAATGGTCCACAAATGACATACTGGCAATTAACACATCATTTGGCTTGTATTGGTGGTGGTGACGAATTCCGTGGTATGGACTGTAAAATTTTCAGCGATCCACATCCAATGACAATGGCCTTGTCCGTATTGGTAACAATTGAAATGTTGAACGCCATGAACAGGTAATAATTTACCTAATTTAACTAATTTTCATTCAAATAAATTATTCAAAATATTGATTTTATTTTTATTTTTATTTTCAAATGTGAATAGTTTGTCAGAGAATCAATCACTTCTTGTCATGCCACCATGGCAAAACTTGTGGCTCATTGGTTCAATGGCTCTTTCATTCACCCTTCACTTTGTCATCCTTCACGTCGAAGTTCTTTCAGTAAGTATTCATAGCTCTGAATGTCCTATCGAAATTTGTCTATATCTTTCAAATAATAATACGATTCTTTTTGTTTTTTGTTTTTTTTTTTTTCATCCATAGACCGTCTTCCAAGTAACACCACTTACAGGCGAAGAATGGATTACTGTTATGAAATTCTCGATTCCAGTCGTTTTGCTCGACGAAGTTTTGAAATTTGCAGCCCGGAAAATTTCAGACGGTACGAATCCATTAAAAACCATACACTGGATTGTTTTGATGTGGGCAGTGTATTTTGGTTTGCTTATTTATGGTCCTTTTTAATTCTAATTCGTCACTTTTTTACCTAAAAACAAATTGAAACCATTAAACTGATTGAATAGCTGATGAAATGAAGTTATTAATAATAGTTATTTAAGATTAACCAGATTGCAAGTAAATTAGAGACACACGAAAACGTATACACAAAAAACACGAAAAAATTGAAATTTGAGCGTGAAAGTTTTTCAAAAGAAGAAGAAGAAGAACGATGAAAAAAACATCATCAAACTGGAAAACAAAAAACCAGCAAAATGGCTTACAAAAAATGAATTCTTTTTCTTTTCTTTTTTTTTTTTTTTAGTAAAAAAAAAACAAATTATTTATAAAATAACTTAATCATTAATTAATATCAGCATTAATTTAACAAAAACACACATATACATACCGTTCGTGATTTTGTAGAACGGAAATTGTGAGATAGAAAAAAACTATACAAAAAATCAAAACAAAATGCAATTTTTCGTCTGTGTTGTTGTCAATAAATGCATGTTATCCCGATGTTCCATTTTCAATTCAGCCGATGTGCATGTCAGTTAAAATCCATTTCAAACAAGATTTAAATGAAAAGTGTTGATTCCGTTCTTGATCATGCACTTCAACAACAATAAACACCTAAATTGAATTAAGCTGCTAGTTCCATCAACTGGATCGAAAATGTCATCGATATCGGAACCTGTTTGTTTCATTTTTATTTCATTATTTTCAAATGAAATTCAAATGGCAAAAATGGCAGGATCCCATCCATATTATTATTTTTTTTTTTCACATACAAAATAACAACTTATTTTTCAGTTATTTTTGTAGTTTGTTTTCTAACCCGTTGTCCGACTTGATTTCTGTGTTTATTTAGAATTGAAAATTATTATTGTTTAATTTTGCACCAATCTGAAAATTGTGTATGTTTGTTCATAAACTTTTGATATTTAATCGGTTTTTTCCCTTCATCAAATCATTTTGCATATAAAAAAAAAAAAGAGTCGAAAACAAAAGAAAAAAGCATACATTTATTCGCAACATACAAATAAGCCATTTCGACAACTTTCGATTTAGATTCGTCGATGTAAATATATATTTGTAGAGAAATTGATTGGAAGAAAAATGATAAAAAAAAAAACAAACAAAAAAATGATATTCAGTTGTACGTATTAGTTTTTCGGGATCATCCTATTTTACTGTGCATTTAATCAATTCTCAATTTTTGGTAAAAAAAAAAAAAAATAATGATGATGATAGGCATACCAGTAAGTGAGTATGGCAATAAAGCGCATATATTTAATCGTAATATGAAGGCGTTTGATCAAAGGAATTTGAAGTGAAATTTCGATTTATGTTTAAATTTCTTCCCTTCAGAATCATTCAGCGTTTTTTAGATCACAATGTCCACTTTTAAGACAACCTCACCGTTACAAAAACAGGCACTTCCTCAATTAGTAGAAATCCATAATCGAATGGAAAACGAATCGATTTAATGTTTTCTTAAAAAAAAAAAAATTTGTGCTTTAGGCCGATATGTGTTATCATTTGAATGAATTTAATTATCATACATAGATAAAAAATAAAACGGTGTTTAGTTTTCTCTTTTCTTTTCTGTTTCTTGATTACGATTGTAGATAGAAAATTTTAAAATGATTCAATGATACACATTGTACTGATATGAAAAAATAGGAGTTGAATTTTTTAAATTATTGTGTAGAAGCGGAGGGAACTTTTCGGCTGTTTTTCAATCATTGGTTTTTCTTCTCTTTGTCAGTTTGTGCCAATTTTTATATATATAGAACTTGATTTCACATTCATTTCCACCGATAACGTTATCCATTGAACTGTTCCAATCACTTTGATTTTGAGAAATTGGATTAGGTTTGAGAAAAAGCACATAGAACTATTTATTAAAATAATCACTCAGACATTATCTCGGCCATTTGATGACTTCAGAATGAATAAAAAGGAAAATGTACGTCATTTCATAGGCTCTGATCTATTTGGAACGAATTTCGTTGATTTTCTTTTTTTTAATGTTTTATGAGATTTTCATAAAAGAAAAATAAATAGTAAAAAAGTGCCTGGGAAGAGTAGCCTAAACAAAAGTGAAAGCAACATGAAATAATTAGAAGATATTGAAACATTATATAAATGTTGATCGAATATAGGATGCCACTGCCAATTAATCGACACACACACACACTCACTCTTAATAAAAGCCAAGAGTCGAGTTAGCAAGAAAAAGAAATGTACAATCCAAAAAAAAAAACATAAAAAAACACTGAACGATCTAAAGTCTGAAATTGAATATATTCATGTTTACGTTTTAACAGCCTGATCAGATCAGGTATTCAATTTTCTTAGACCTCGATGTTATTTCATTAGGAAGTCGATAGAACTGATTGAAAAAAAGAAAAAGAAAAAGAAAATAATAATCACAAAATATAGTTGATTGAATGATCATCTTAAAGCCGTGCAGAGAAGACAGTAGAAGGGTTCAATTATAATTGACCACTTATTAATCATATGTTCATAGTCGAAATTCACTTGATGTCTGATTAGATGACAAATGAAACCAAACAATGCAAAACTGTTGAAGATAAAGATTCATTAAAAGAGTAATTTGTAAATATTTTAAAGATAGAAATTGTGAAGCAGAGGGCTTGAATCAGCAACAAGAACAACAACAGCACGACAACAACAAGAACAGCAACCACAAAAAAGAAAGAAGAAAACAAAACAAAACAATCAAATATTTTCCACTTTCAAAACTGGCCTGTGAATTTGACTTTTCACTTTAATTTATTATTTTGAATAGCTTGAACGCGATTCCCAAAATGTTGTCTCTAGATAATCGAATGTATACTTGAATTGGCTAAGCACAAATAGTGCTTAAATACCAGAATGATATACGTGCACCAACACATATATATCATTCAATCATCAACACAAAATCATCCACCAAAATCTTGAATGTCTTGTTTTCTTTTTCTTTTTTTAAATTATGACCATATAATCAAATAACATTCCACCATCAAACAAACAATACGAAACAAAAACCAAAAACCACGAAAAAAGGCTAAAACAGCCATCATCAATGTTATGAACCGGCCATAGTTCGCCGTACATCGCACTTATCATCTAAAAACCCCAGCAACTATCACTTGATTGAATCGAAATCCGGTGCTGGATGGTGCAATTCTCCATATGTTTGTGATGTCCATGTTCTTAATGCGTTGAACTTCACACTATTCTATTCATACATGTGTTCATAATATAATATCCATTTTGTTTGAAAATTGTTTGTGATTCCCGTCTTATACCTTATACCATAGCCAAAAATAAAACAAATAACCTGTGTCTTGTGCCGTAAGTACATTTTGATTGTCCCTTAATCATATTATAGTCTTTTTTCTAATCGAGTAGTGATCAAAATTAAATCAAGAAAACACCAATCACTTGTGTCTGATTTGTGAACGAAACCAATGCTTACGCGTGGCTGCTGCTGTTATTGTTAAAATTTATCAAAAAAGAGAAAAAACAACAACAACAACAAACAAACAAACAAACAAACAACAACAACCAGACCAAATTTGGCTTCCATTTTGATTGGATCCTTACTGGAAGCCTATCTATCTTTTACTAACCCCTCTATCTACATCTACATATTCATCTGAACCAGACAGTAGATTTTCCTCTTCAATTAGTTTTTTTTTGCTGTTTTTCTGTTTTCATATTTCTTTTTCTCTTTCAATCCTAACACCAACAACCAATTTCCGAATTTATTTTTTCGAAATTTTTCGATATTTTTTAATCTTTCGATTAATAGTAATTGATGACAATTTTTTTTTTTATTTATTTTATTTCCATCCCTACCTACCCTTCCATGTTACCATTGGTTCGAAACATACAGTCAGACCCGGATTCCATTAGATCGAGCAAAAATTATTTAAAAAAAATCAGGAATGATTTTTTTAAATTCAAAATAAACATTTGCATGGAGGACAAATCTACTTCATAAAACGAGAGAGAGAGAGAAAGAGAGAGAGAGAGAATTATATTTAAAAACAAAAAGATTTTAAAACAGACAAAATTATGGAGATATAAAAAAAGAAACGAAAAAATAATCGAAAAAAAATTGTGGCTTTCACTAAAAATGTTTATTGTTCAGGAGAGAGAGAATGAATTATTTTTTTTAGTATCGCTACATCAACAAACATCCTACCCCTCCACCATCAAATACAAACACGATTACAAAAACGAAAACTATTTATTATTTTGATCCAATATTGACGTTAAAGCTGCGATTTCTCATCATTCAACAACAATCAATTGCATTGGATTTATTGCGACACTTTGGCATAGATATGAACATGAACGCATGAATACACACATCCACACAAATAATAAATATACATATGCACTTATGCACGCACAATTGCATCAGTCAGTCATCACCAAAATATTGGAAATCCATCATCAGTATCCTGTTATTATCGGAATAATAATAATTCTAAATTATTTACATATATAAAAATTCAAAATATATTTATTAGATAAATACTTTGCACAATTATCGCGTACAACAACAATCAGATTATCTACAAAACATTACCTTCATTTCAGGGCCGCAAACTATACGAAATCCGTACGGAGAAATCGGAGAATCGATACGGCGTACGGAGACCTATGTATGGCCGTACATTTGCGATATAAAAAAGTATGTACGGCCGTACATTTGCAATGTACGCATACATTCGTACCGATTCTCCGATTTCTCCGTACGGATTTCGTAAAGTTTGCGGCCCTGCTTCATTTACATTGAAGGCTTTTATCAAAACCAATTACGACAATAAAAAGTGATCAAACATAAATGGAATCGGTTACGACAGGGATATTTTTTTTTTCAGCGATTAATAGATTACCAACAAAACAGAAACGAGTTGCTATGAATTTTCGTTATGAATTCATTGTACATATTTTCGTATATCGTTTATTTAAATTCTTCATGTGGAACGCAAAAAAGAGAAAAGAAGAGAAGAGAAATTGTAAATGAAATAAATAATTAGTACTTTTGAAATGTATTCGGTGCTTGTTGCATACATATATGTGAATTCATCATCAATCAAAGCGCCACAACATTTAAAACGATAAGTTGAATAGTAAATTTTTTTTTCTTTTGGACGGAAATTATTACAACCAAAAAATCAACATTTTCTCTACAACACTTCTCATCTCTTTATTGAATCTTAACGAAGGAAGGGATTAGAATATGAATACAGAGCGCAATTATAAAAAGCAATTTTTTTTTGTTTGTTTTGAAATTGATAAGCGCGACTCACTCGAAAAAAGGATTGAAACATAAAATATAAATTATACGTTGTGAATGAAGATGAAATAGCACATAAACACACAAAACAACAGACATTAACTAAAACAAAAACAAAAACAAAAAAAAACAAAAACAAAAAATCCAACCAACAAACAAACTAATTTCATATCGAAACGGAAAATCATTGACAAATAATCAAATTCAATTTGCATTGGCCATTTCCATATGGAAAATATTTTAAAATATTTGAACAAAACTAAGATTAATTGATAAATAAATCGAGAATAATGAATTAAATGTAAATGGCGGGACCCTGAATTTTTATTATAAATCTTTAGTTCCTTCCCATTATTTATAAAATTAATTAATCCATCCGTGCTTGAATGAATCCCCTCTTAAAAACCCCCCGATCACTTTCATTCTTTCGAATAAATCGAAAATTCAACAACTATATGAATTGCCTGTTGCCCGTTATCCATGGTCATCCAATGGCACCAGATCACCTAGTTCACGTCTCATATGCTTATTACATTTATCAAGAAGAAAAAAATAATGCAAAAAATTACAGCGATTACATTACGATCACACATGACCACCGTATTCGAATGATAGCACCAGCTCTTTTTTTCCCCCATACCGGACGATATTATTGGAATGCTTTGAATGAATACAATAAATTCAAAATCACAGAGAATGCAATAAACTGAAACCTTCATTTTCAACTGCTACCAATTGGGTTTTTTTGGATCCCATAGAAAAACCCAAAACAATTTCTCCATAAAATTATATATTCAATGAACGAACTGAGTGAGTTATTGCATGCGGTTCAAATTTGAATGGTTTGATCCTTGCTGGCAAATTGCAATTTATTTTTCAATTATAAATTTTTATTTTTAGATGAATTTATGGGTTATATTCGGTTGGGGATCTTTGTAAGAGAATTTAATTACAACTCTTACAAAGATCTTTGCCGCTGATGAGCCAAAGAATGAAAATTCTTGTTAAATCAGTTAAATTTTAAATCAAAATGATGAATCTTTTTTAATGTGAAAACAGTGAACGAGGTTGTCGTCGACAAGTGGAATTAAATTTTTTTAATAAAGCTCCACCATCACCTCCAACAAAATTATATGGATCGATACGATTAAAGCTCCATCACCACTTCCAACAAAATTTTATGGATCGATACGATTAAACACAAACTCCAACAATCACCGAAATCGTTAAGGCGAAGCTGAAAAATTCAAATTTACATTTGTAGAGTGTAATTGAATATATTATAATGACAACGAATTTAAATGACAAACAAAAACAAAAAATGATGGGCAACAAAAAAAATTCACATTTCAAAAAGGAAAAATGTGAGAACATTTTTAGGAAAACATACAAAAATACATACAAATGCATACACACACACAGACACACACACAGAGACACACACACACACACCCACACACACAAAAGAACAGAGAATCAATCCTCCAAAGGGATCAATGAACATTTATCAAATCGATTCACTGATTGATCGTTCAAAGAAAATAAAACAAACTAAACATTTGTTCTTGTATTTTTGTTAACTACTCTTTTGAAATTCGTTTGTTTGGAAAATTTATAATTTGTATGTTTGGTGTTTCTTTTTTTTTTTAAGGAAAAAAAAAATCAATTCGTTTATATGTATTTATTTATTTGTTAACATAAAAATCCCATCATTTTGTTGTGAATTTTTGGAAAAACATAAATTTTCGTGAATCATAATCACAGCCAAATGAAGCTGCCAATGAACGAAAGAAGAAATAAAAAGTACGAAAATTTAGACACCTTTTTATCGTCCCTTTTTATCGAATAATTTATTGCTGATCATCAAATATATTACCAAAAGTAGTTATTTATTACGTCACATTTAGAATTGTTTTATTTAAGTATTCATTGTAATGTTGTCGTAGACTGTCGTTAAATAATCGCTAACTATAAGAAGCAATTCATGGCTCTATCCACATCTTCAACATCCGAATGATATGCGACATTGAGCTGACATTATTTGAATCTCTTTGGACATCCGTATGAAAGAGAAAGAAGAAAAAAAAGAGAAGCGAATCCTCTTGTTTTAATCTCTTCGTGTGTGCGTTCCATTCTAATTTCGTTAATCGAAGTCTGATGGTCTACGCAGTTACACAGGTCAAAGATACAAAACACCGAACTTTTATTGCGATACAATTTTAATTGTAAACATCAATTATGACCTTTGTTTCTGATGAAAGAATTGATTTTTTTGTCTTTAGCTTTAGCACGTTTAGAGATAGCAAAACAATTAAAATGCAGAAATAATAATCGAATTTGTGTGACATAGACAGACAATCAGACCGACATACAAATACATAAGCGCTATCAAATGAATGGCGTTACCATTTGAATTTCAATAAACAATAACTTTAATGCCAGAATTATTATTAGCCTCGTCTTTTATTTACGCACTTCCGATCCTTGATATAGACATACCATGAGCCACAAGAGTGTGATAATTCAAACCGATTCGTCTGAATTGATTCAAATAAAGAGATTCATTTGTTTAAATTTTTTTTTTGTAGTGAAATTAATCAGCAGTTTTATTAAACACGCATTTGTTCATAATTTTTGAATATTATTTTAATTCTCTGTAGGCAACGGATTTTTGTAAAGAAAATTTGGTCAAATACTTATTGTATAACAGGTTTATGTGTGCTGTATTGTTTGGCTTCTTGCCGATAAGCTATTATTTATTTTGTAAGTATAATTTCACTTAGAAACCACTACCATAACTATCCTCAGCCTCCGACAGCAAAAAGAATGCAAAAAGTGTACCAAAAACAACAACATCAGCACCAACCGTCAGATATGCAGCTCCGGCTTTGATCTTTGGAATAAATTCAATTCAATTTTATTATCGCGTTAAATTTCAATCGAATAGACAAAAAAAAAACAAATATACAGTAAAGTTCCTCTAAAAGGACCACTTTGGTTGCGGGCCAAGTGGTCCACAAATGAGGAATGGTCCTTTTAGAGAGTGGTCCTTTTATAGAGACTTTACTGTATATCCATAAGTTTACTCACTGCTCCTGTATGCGCTAAAACAATGGGCAATCCTAATGCACTAATGACAAATCCCATTGTTATAAAGATTGACACTTCTTGCCATGCCGATGATGAACTTGTTGAATATGAATCTTGTGAAAAACGACGTGCAAATAATGTAGGCAGCAGCGAAAATATATAAAACAGTACTACAAACATCGGTGACCACGTACTGAAACACAAAAACAAACAAAAATTAACGATTTTCGATTGTTTAGACATCTGATGATGGTAATGTTATTGGAAATTGTAAACAATCGAACCCACTTGTAATCTTTTAGGGCACAGGCAAGGATCAATAAAGTTATCCCAACCGAACCGGCCAATGCTAGCAATATGATTCTGTTTTTTTTAAATGGAATAAATTTAGTATTAGTTCAATTTATCAATTTAATGTACGAATCGAAAAATTGACTTACGCTTTTGATTTTTAAAGATTAACAAACGATGATAATAAAACACGACAAGAAATAGATATTGACGTGAGTCATTGTTATCCATTATCAAAACATGAAAAATCAAATTAAAAAAAAAAATGATTTCATTTAAAAATGATCAAATATTGGGGATTTCATTCAAAATCCATTGGAAGATGCATTTAAATGTGATCGATTTGACTAAAAATCCATTACCTTTTAATCCAGCCATGATCTTTTTTTTTTTTTTGTTATTGAAAGAACAAATAATCGAAAATAAAGGAAAAACACTCAATGCATAAAATGAAAACTTTTGTTTGTCGTTTAGCATCTGTCAAATATATGTGAGTATAAAAATCGTTGCATTGACCAGTGCTGCCGCACTTTGAACTAAAATGAAACTAATCGGATCGCATTTGGAGTGATTCGTCCATCTATATTCATATTTATTAAATTTTATTATTTTCGTGTGGAAATATTTATTCGATTGAAATAAAAGTTAAATGAATGGATCGATGACTAGAAATTCTTTGTTCATTCATTTCGGGACCATTCTATGGTTTGATTGAATAGTTTGGCACATGATAGATTCAATTGTTCAAGCCATTCCACCGTATGTTGTTTCGTCTGGATCTAAGAATAGGAAATATCCGAAAATTGTTACGTACACAACAATATTTCCGCATATTGTTAAAATCGCGGCTCCAACTTTTATCTAAAAGAAATCCAAAGAATTGAAGCAATTTTTTTTAATGATTTGATCAAAAACGAGATTAACTAATTAAAGCTTACGACATCAGCTCGTGCCAGAACGATTGGTAAGCCAAAGCTGCACACAATGAAACCCATCGTTATAAATATCGATAAATCAAAGAATGATGGTCCAAATAGAGCACTTTGCATTGACCGCTTTATGATGAGCGTTGGAATCACAGAGAATACATAAAATAAAATAACGAAACTTGGCCACCAAAGACTGTGACCGAGAAAATGGGAAAGCACAGAATGAAATTGTTTGTTTTTGAATGGTAATTGTAAGCAAACTCACTTATATTGCGGTAAAGCGCACGCCAGGATGACAAGCGTCATCCCAATGGAACCAGCCAGGGCCAGATTAACCAATCTATTTGAAAAAAAAAAGAAGAAAAAATTTCTATCAAATTACACGTTAATTGACAAACACAATAACTCAATTAGGCAATAAAATGTCGCAAAACAAGCCAAACAAGAAGGAAAAATAGAATAAAAACGGACGCGCTATTGCTCAAAAAACGGGAATAACATCAATTTTCTTACGCTAAATATGATCCAAGTTTGCATGTCGATTGAAAGAGAGAAAACAATTTAAATTGAATAATTCAATGGAATTTTCATTTTGCCATCACAGAAATTGAGAAATTGAGAAATTATCAAAAAAAAAAAAACAAAAAAACAATTGTGATGCTTCAATTTACCTTTGAGTTCAGTCATTTTGTCTGCCTATCAGATGTTTTAGTTTTGTAATAATATTTATCGATGTCAAAAACTTAAATTTGACAGTGTTGACGGTGCTGCCATTCAAATAAATGTTTCCATACAAATTTAATACACACAACCATCGCAAAGTGCTTGACAATTTTGTATTCGAATTATCCGTCGTTCTTGTTTGAAAAAAAATTGTCTGTTGCCTATTTTGTTCTGTCAGTGGACGGTTCATTTATTTTCAGTTCTTATTGCTTTTGTTATTCTCAATAGAAAACTTTGAATTCATTTGCATTTTGCATTAGACTACATGTTTATTGAATTTGTTATTATTTTATTTCAAAAATCGAATAATTTCATAATTTCGTTTTTGTCAGAAAAGTTTTCTTTTTCTCGTTATTTTCACCATTCATTTCAAATACACAATGGCAGATCCAGCAAGGGTATGTCTATAATTGAAGAAAAATATTTTTTATTTCGATACATTTTGAATTTATTCTGACCAATAGAATTTGAATTTGCTACGAAAATGTGGAATTCAAGAATGGATTTTGGGCGATGATGGTGCTTGGAAAGGTTTCATTGATTTCTTTAAAAATAACATAACCGAAGCAAATATATACACCGATGAAGAATTATTGGAGTGAGTAGAAGAATGGGGGGAAAAAAAATTAAATTCAATTGTGTATTTTTTATAACTAGCGATAATATTTATTTAGGCTGTCAGTAGCAAAAAACGGTAATGAATCGATGACTGAGAAAGAGCTCGTCGCGAAAAAAGATAAAATTGGCAAAAAATATAAAGGTTTTTGGTCAGTGACGGAAAAAGATGTTAAACGGAAACAAAAAGAATTCGATTTCGCCAAAAAAACCGAACAACAATACAATGATCTCATTTTGAGTGCCAAGTAAGAACGGTTTCTCATCTCAACCATATTGTACTTTTCGGTAAAATCCAAATGATTCTATTCATAGAAAAGAAGACCTAAACATAACTGAGGACTTGGCAATAATGGAAGTCAAATTAGACAAAATGAAAGCTACAGAAGAGAATGCATCCCGAATGTGTTTGGAAAAAATGAACGAATTGGAAAATGCCAAATCAGCTATGGAGCATAAAATTATTGAATTGGGCCAATTATATGCCAAACCGGTATGAAATATGAACAACAATTTCTTTAAATATTGTATCAATTTGAATCATATATGGACGAAAGTCACACGACAAAATGTTCTTTACGAATTTTATATTTCAGTCCAAAAACATGTTATTCATGCATCAAATGTCATTGAATGACTATTTCACAAAATTGGATACGTTCAACAAGGCGGCCGAACAATATACTCAAAAAAACTTTAACGTCCAAGACGATGCGGCTCCAGAAAATGATCAAAAGATAACATCCGATCAACAATTATATGATGAATTGAACAAAGTGGCCGATAGGTAGATGCACATTGGCGCATGAAAACCATTTGATTGAATTCAATACTTATCCATTTATATTTCATGGGATTTCAGGCTTTTAAATGTTTATAATGGTTTGTTTTTGGAACAAATGAAAGCTAATGGAAAATCACAATTGGTGGAACGTCTAAAAGGTCAAAATTGGACACCATCAACTCTAACATCTATTAAGTGAGTCGTTGATTCATTTCGCTCAAGATTCCAAATAGTTCTCCTATGTTAAATTTATTTTTTTATTTTGTTTTATTTTTATTTTTTTTTTGCTATTGCAGAAATGAAATTGCCAAAATGGAAAGCGAAGAGCAAATTTTGGCCCTCGAAAAAAATGAATTCATTATAAAATTGCAAGAGCAATCTATTGAATTTGCGCGCATGGATATCGAAACGGTCATTTTTGATTTCAATAAAAAACGAATGGCTCGAGCTGGCCAACGTAAACAGCATGTAGGCCGTTTTGTAAATGCCGTATCGGATGCATTGCTTATTGCGGAAATTATTTGGATTTTGATGAAATTCGATATTGAACGTATGAAAAAGAGAAATGATTTTGACGCCAAATTGGATAAATATCGTATTGATTCATTGATTTGCGATCGACGATTAGAAATAATCAAATCAATGCCAAATATTGAAGATAAAGATGATGCATTCTTGCGTTTTTATTGCTCGAAAATATTGGAGATATTGAAGCCTAACCAAACGGTTCGAGAACTTGATATTAATTATGATCGAATAATTGAGGCCATTATGGGTAAACATGAATTTAAAATTGGTATGTTTGATTTATTGAAATCGTTGGGTGATAAAACACAGTTTATGATCGAAGACTCATCTTTCTGGGGAAATGCGTAAGTTTATATGCATAATAATAATACATATGAAAATACAAATACTAGAATCCTATTTAATATGGGTGTATTGTAAATATCATTTCAGTGCTGCCATTCAGAATACTCTGTTGCGAATTTTAAACGATGGTCCAGTTGAAAAGCATCAATATTGGACCGTTGACTATTTGAAACTCAAAGCTAATTTAGAGAAAAGCTTGAAAAGCAATCGAATGGAAATTTCCGCAATGAAAGAAGATAGTCGGCATTATATACAAAAAATGGTGAGCACAATCCACTTTCATTTTAGCCAATTTGGCATCTACATTACATACATAGTTAATGAATCATTTTAAAAATTTCATTTTTACAGAAAAACAATAATTTATGGATGCAAAAACAAATACTATGGGTCTGGTTCCTGACCGAGCCAAAAAAAGTCATCAAAGCCATTAAACTCGTTAAAACTATTGCACAACAAAAAAGTAAAGAGCGCACTACACGCCCGCTCGCCGGTCTATTACGCAAGACTTAAACAGTCAATGTTTTAAAGTGTTTTTCTTTGACATTATATTTTGCTATTTGAGTTTCTGTGATTGAATCAATAAAATGAAACCAATTTAAATTAACCATTGTATTTATTCGTTTGGATGTTGAATGTTGTGCCCTATGAGCCCTATTGATTTCAATTTATATTTGCCTCGTAAAGCGAATGCAGGCAAATGAAAAATCAACTCTAAAAACATCATAAAAGCCATTTCAAAAACAAAATATGAATTTCGTTCCGCTTAAATAATAATAATTCACCATGAGAAAAGGAGGTTTTCCATCGACTGTTCCCGATATGAGCAGAAATATACTGCACTCTAATTTTCGTTGGTCTTTTAACATCATTTCATAGCACACAATCATGCCAACAGTATCCACAACGAAGGAGAAAACAGGATAGAACGACATCGATTGATACGCATACACGAAAAAAAAAAACAAAAAATGGAAAATCCACTTAGAGAGGAGAAGTCAAAATGAGCGAGAGTAAGTTTTGCAGTTATTTTTGTTTCACATTTTCCATTAATATGATTTTCCATGTCCCCAACGATACACGAATACATACATATAAAACGCTATATTATTACAGGCAGGCAGGCAGGCTTCGAATGTCACATGAACAGACCAAAAAAAAAAACATATTTTTTTTCCCATTAGTTTTTCTTTCCCATTTCTCTTCCATCGACAAAATATAAGCAGTTTGTTTGCAAAATATTTCTCACACGATAGTCTGTTTATGTGTCGCATTGCGTTTTCACATTCAATTTCAATTCATTCGGAATCATAATCGGTTCGATATTTAAGCTAGTTTTTTTTTCTACTGTTTTTCACATTTTTAAGGATACAATTTTTTTTTTTTTTGAAATTTTAACACAAATAATGGAAAAAATCAATTGAACTGTATGAAATGGTGCGAATTGGATTTGCTTGAACGGATTTTTCCGCTTTGACAAAATCAATTTGTCGAATTGCAAATTGAAAATTGAAGATAATTTGAAAAGGAAGTGTTAAAAAAAAAATGCGAATCTGTTCCAAATCAAAGTTGATGCATTGATGTTTCGCATTGCATAATCAGTATTATGAGTTAAACCACAAAAACAGGATGTTAATTCCTCATTGAAAACCGAAAACAAAACTAGAATGGAAAAAGGTCGATGGTCAATGAAAATTCAGGCCAAGTGAATGTTATGTGTCCATTGGTGAATAGAAATGAGAAATTATCACTACCTGAATATAAAACATGAAAAAAATAAAAAATAAAAATAACCTGTTTATGATGAACTGTAAAAAAAAATCGTCCTAAATTTTCTTTATTTTCGGAAATTTGGCTGTTGTTATTGTTGTTGTTGTTGTTTTCCAAAAGTGGAGCACAATTTTTCATAAATCCATACAATTATATCAAGTTTCAAATAGTCAATAATAGAGCAAAAGAGTCTTTTTTAAATCCATTGCAGCCGTGCGTGGTCATCCATACGATCTGTATACTGTTGTTTACAAACTAACAATTATTATTTAGCATCAATTGTCATATGTGTGAAAATTACCGTGAAAAATGTCGGTGAACACAAATCATCACAATATTACGGAAAATCGATTTGATGTCATTAAATCCATTTTCATACGCTATTCACTATATGTTGAAAAGCAAAAAAAAAAAAAATTGAATGAAAAAACTTTCAAAGTGATGGCCTCTACAGCCGTGTGAATCTTCGACAGTCAATATAGTACAAAATCTGTTTTGATTAATATTGTCACCAATAGATTTATAAATTATTATGAAGTATTTTCTCAATAAAATTCACACACCGCTTTCCAATACAAATAACCGCTTGCTCTGTTCATCGTGTATTATTATTAGAATTTGGGAGTGAAAGGGAATGACTGTGACTGCGATATGCATCCAAACATCAACAAACAAACTGCACTCGAACCTGAGATTGATTGTGTGTTTAAAAATAAGATTTTTGTTTGAAATCGTATCGAATTGTTGTTCATCAAGTGTTTATCGTTGTGTTTATACTGAATATTGTATTAAATATTGTGTGCGCTCGCTGTTCATCAATTCAATAATATGAAATTTTTCTTTCTGTTTGTCTTAGGTCACATTCAAAGACATATCCGTACGCAATGGAGAAACTTAACAGAAAACGGCATTAATGAAAGAAAAAAGGAAAAAATGAAAATAAAAAAAAATAATTAATATTAATTAAAAATAAACATCAAAAGCCAAATATCGATTTCATAAAATTCCGAATTCGGATTTACGGTATCCGTGAATCGAATTCGGTTCATTCTGTTAATAAAACGTGTGAACAATCCGTTGTTCACCACTTAATCAAACAAAAGGAGAAGGAAAAGTGAAAACGTTACAGTTAATTCAATTCAAATTGCACATAAAATGTCACCAACATATGGATTTATGATCGGTTTATGTAAGTCCAAGCGCAAAAACAATATTTTTTTGTTCCTTTTGTGTAATTCAAATGTTTTTTAATGTTTTAATATGTGTATATATTGTACAATATATTCAGATAAATCAAATGAAATTTTTTTGAACGTTGAATCAGTAAATGGATGGGTTCAATGTTAAAGACGAAGTTAAAGTGTCATCACCATCATTTGGTTGTTGTTTTATTTTTTTCAGTAGATATCCCGTTGAAACGTAAATTCGATATTTCATCATTTATTTATTTGAATTTTATTTTCATTTTTTTTTTTTTCATTTTATTTGTCTCAAACTCGATATCATGTGCTCATTGGTGCTTTTTTCAACTTATTTACCAAAAAAAAAAAAACAAAAAAAACAAACAAACAAATCAGTTTCGTTGACGTATTTTAGTACGTTATGTTTTTCGTTTCGTTGTAATCGACGTAAGTTAAATCAGTGTGTTTGTGCATGTGAGTGATTTTTGTATTCTTTCAATACGTTTAGCTCGTTGTTAAAACAGCATTTGAATGTTGAGCGATTTAAGTTTTTTTTTTTAATTAGTTTGATGTAAGCCATTCAAAAACGCCACACAAAAGGACACTTCATCCGGGCAAAATACTTAGAACTCCCCAAAATTAACGGAAAAAAAAATATCATCATCTGGTGTACAAGTTTTTGAATGGTTCATTAACAAAATCCGAAACAAGCCAAAAATCAAAGTATTTATATTTTATTAACAAGACTAACAAATGGAAAAATTGAAATTATCTGTTATTTAATAATAATGTGTTAGATATCTAATGTCCAACAGGTTCCCCAAGGCTTTTGAATAATAATAACTCGATGTTGTGTTTTGGTCATCGCTAATAGAATCGTTGAGCCCAACCTACGAATTTAATGAGGTGTTAACCATCCTAGCAATTAATATCAACTAACATGCTTTTGTGCTTTTTTTTTTTCTACTGTTGCAGTTCTATTTGGCATTTATGTTTGTTGGATACCGCAAATCAATGCTGAATGTCAAAGTAAGAGAATTCATGTATAAACCGAATCAACATTTCCAATTTCGAAATGTTTTTCATGAAATAATCCATCGAAGATATAAATTGATTCCATTGAACATGAATCAAAAAAGTAAAAGCCTACTGAAACTTTCCAATTCATTTTATTCTTCTACTATTTTTAACGTTTTTATTTTATTTTTTCGTTTGATTTTTTCGCTTTCCCTCTTCCAAATGTTTGTTTTCCAAATTTGCATACGTCATACAGATTTGTAATAAATGTTTTTGATTTTCATTTAGCCCGATCAATTTACTGCTATGAATGTGATAGTTGGACTGATGCTAGATGTAAGGATCCATTCAACTATACAGCACTTCCGCGGGATCAACCGCCATTGATGACATGCAACGGTTGCTGTGTCAAAATGGTTAGGCATTCCAAATCACGTATGTATTATCGAAATTCAAATTAGTAGTCTCTTAGTTGAGAGTTTGTTGTTAATAAATCAGAATTAAAAAAAAAGAAAACATAACAATAACAACATCAAAAACCATTAAATACCAAAAATCAAAATGTGTTAAAATTCTTTTTGCAGCCTATGAAGTTGTTCGTCGCATGTGTACATCACAGTTACAAATAAATTTATTTATGGTTGACCATGTGTGCATGATGGAAAGTTCAGGCAAGGGCCATATGTGCTTTTGTGAGGAAGATATGTGCAATAAAAGTTCGCCACGCTTTAATTTAATTCAATTTTATCGACACGAAATAATAATGCTGATAGGAATTTATGTTATTGGTTTGATTGCGAATCCATTTTAGATGGAAAAACTAAAAAAAAAACACACACAAGCGAAAAATAGTAAAGAAGATCTGAATCAATTTGAAAATTGAGAGAAAATAGGAAATTTGAGATTTGAGATGATGAAACGTTTGTGCCGATTCAATGAATCATTTCACTTCTAAAATGCCAAAATGATCATCCAGCCAACAAATTAGATATCTCTTAAGACAGAGTCGTTCACTTCTACAAAAATACGCTTTAATTTTCTATTTTCGAATTTCATTTATTTATTAGCCCCCCGCCTCCCTCTCTCTCTCAAAGAACATCAAATCAAACATGGGGCATGGAGCTCACTGTATTTGTCGATCGGTGACCAAATCGAGTCATTTCAAAGTATTCTCTGCTCTTTCTTTTTTAGAAAGTGTGCGGATGCAATGTTTCAAAGGCAGGCATTTTCCATTTTGAATATTTCTTTACCATACTAATCTCTTATTATGGCTCTTCGATTTGGCTGCAAACTTTTAACAAAATTCAATTTCAAAAGCATTATTGTTTCTTCTTGATTTGAGCTTTGTTTTGATTTCAAGTTTTTCGATTTTCAGTTCTGTGGCAAAAATAAAATCCATCGAACCAAGTGTTTTGATCATTCTTACGTTTAAACACTGGTTCAATGGATTTTATCGAACTTTATCCACACAATTCACACCATAATTATATTCATACAACACATTTACACACAATTTACACTCACAACACACTGATCACACAAATTTCAAAAACAAAAAAAAATAAAAAATAAAAAAAAATGATGATCTTCTCTGCCAAAGGAAAACGCTTCATTCTTCTTCTTCTCAATCTCTTTCGATCGCTTCACAAACACTTTTTGCAGAAGATCAAATATTTCGGGATATTATCCCATTTAGCCGAAAAAATTTCATCATAAGGATACGAATTGGAATTAAAAACTGAATTGGCGAACAAATGAATAATTTTTGTCGGATTTTCAATTGTTAGTCCTACCTTTCGATCAATATTTCTGTTTGATCTGTTTTGGTTAGATGCTATATTTGTGGAAGCCAAACCAAGCCAAATTTATATTTCTATATTGAATTTCGTTATTTTTGTTATCTCAAAAGCAATACACACATCCATCTTGTTATACTTTCTTGTTCATTATTATTATTGTTGTTGTTGTTATTATTGATTTTTGTGGCATGAGAGCCTGCACAAAAGTGCTTTTAAACATGTTATTACAACATGTAAGCTTTCATGCTACAGAAATTCCAACATGCTACAAAACAAAACTAATTCTAATTCTTCGATGGTCAATCATACAATTCATTGTATTTGGATTCTGATTCAATCAAAGAAAACAGTCGTAACTGTTTCAATTTGGTACTCATGGAATGGGTGGAAACCATCATTAAATACACACACATTCATCAACAAAACAAATAAAAAAACAAAGTCAAAGAAAAATGAAAATAAATACGAAAAGACACATACGAATTTTTGCAAATTATGGAATAAAAACCAAAATAGCGAGAAAAAAAAACAAACAAACATTGAAACGAGAACATGACAAACCATTTACAGACGAAATAATCAATGTATTTTCCTCACAATTTAAAGAGCATTTTACGATAGAAAAGTAAGAAAAATGGTTTGCGATGCCTGATCGCCTGATTGAATATACACGAAAAATGAATGTATTGTACACGGTTAAGTGTTGTGTGAAATGAACACCATACATTTCTCAGAAATCGAGCAAAAATACAATACAATGCATTCGATTCTAATGAAGAGAAAAAAATATATATGTATATTCATGCAACAGATGATTTATCATTTCTTTTTTTTTCTGTTGATTTTAATTTCGATTAATGTTGTCAATTTGCCTTCATTCGGTGGGCGATCATCCATTGTTTAAATAACACACAAACAGACACACGCACACACAATCACTTATTTCGAAAAACGAAACCGTTGCAATGCAAACATTTTTCAGCCAAAATGGCTATATTCAATACCAAATTATACGAAATGAACAAAACTGAAAGCAATGCTTTTTCACATATGATGCCAAGGCTCTGATATTTTTATCATTCTTGTACACAATGGTTTTTGAATAATTCAAAACCAATAAGAAAAATTTAATCTGTTGTATTTAACAGTCATACCATTCTACTTTGGATTGAATCCTTCCGTTTTTCTTTAGTTTATTTTTTTTTTTCGTTTATCTCCTTCCGCTGATTCGAATTCGAATTGCTCAGTGAAAATAAAAATGAAAAATAGATAATAATAGCGAATCAATTAATCGACAATTGCTCAACCACCACTTTACTGCACCACATTTTATTTCAATTCACATTGTCAACTCGTATTTCGTCGAAAACAATCAATCCCTTAAACTTCCCATTCAATCCCGTAGTCCGTGATCCGTATTCCGTATCGTGTCCCTCAATCAAATGGTATTACATGTGAAATACATCATTTTAAATTTATTATAAGCACAAAACTTATCATTTTATTTAGTTCGAAATTCGATCATATCATTGAAAAACATATGGAAAAATGGAAACTTTCTCCTTCAAAGTGATCCCAATAAAAAAGAAAAACAAAATATCGTTAATTTAAAAGAAAAAAATTATTTAATATTTTATTGAGTAATAATAATTTGATTTTGAGAGAGAAAGTTTAAATTTAAAGAAAATCGATTCATTCAATTAAATGTTTATCAAAGTCTAAACCAAAGTCCACTTTTAATTGTAAATGATCCAAGTACGAAAAAATAAATTAATTCAAAGACTTCTTTATTTAATCAGTAGGTTATGTAGATCAATTGGAATTAATCACAGAATTTATTTAATAGAAATTATCATTATTATCGATTAAGACTGGTGGATACTTAAAAAAAAAACAAAAAAATGTGGAAAATTACCAAGCCTCTCCGGATATATGTTCTAACTTATGTTAAAGCACGTTATAATATGCGTTGAAATCATCATATTAGTTGATAAGAAGAGCCAAGGTGAACACCTGATCGAGAACTATTAGTGACAAATAAACAAAAAATAATGGACATTCATTTGATGAACGAAATTGTTTGAAAAAGAAAATTTAATTTTATTTTAAAATCATTCGAATAGAATATCTCTGAATGTATCATTAAATTCATTTATAAATTGCAGCGCCTCAGCTCATGCGCATCAAAAAAGCGCATTTAATTTCGAACATTTTCCATCCAAAATTATGAGAAGATGTGAAGAATTAAACTAACTAGGTGAAGCAGCGATAAAGCGCATAACATTGTAAAAAAAAGAGCCAATTTATGATGACAAATTTCAAATAAAATATAACGAACAGATTCAAATATTTCTGTTCAATTTCTTATGATAAATAATAATAATAATAATAATAATAATTGATGCACATCAAAAACTGTCTCAAAATTTTAAATGATCTAAAAGAAGGAAACATATTATCAGAGATCGAATTTCGATTAATTTTATAGTTTATAGTCACAATTTCAGCGGCAATTCAAACGGAGAATTTTGGAGTTTTGATGTGGTACAGCGGATCACATCTTCATGTCAACGATGCGAACAAACTGATATCAACAAACCCAAAAATCATCTTCGTCTTCCATATGAATGTTGGTTTAATGTAAATTTTAAATAAAATTCCATTGTATCAAAATGATGAAATGATTCTGTTATCAATCACATTTTAAATGGAGGCAAAAGAGTCCTCAGAAACTCATTTGCATACAATCAGACACAAAATAAAAAATAAAAAAAATGAATAAACATTAAGTTCATATTTCGATTTATTTTATAATTATGAAATCACAAATTTTTTTTTATATGGAAATTCAGCCCAAAATAGCCAGAACTCCGAGCAGGAACACTGGATCTCATTCACCTATGCATCAATACTTCTCATTGATTCGTTGGCCAAACTGTGATCGGCCATCGAATATGTACTTGTATCCAATTCTACATCATCTTCGTCTTCCATCAACTTTTTCATACGAATTTTGTAACTGCAAATTTTGAATAAAAATTATTGTAGAAACAAAAAAAAAAATATTTCTCTTCTCATTATTCTTACGCTTCGCTTTCTGGATTATTTTCTGGATTTCGACATTTGTCCAATTTTTTGATCAAAAAATCGGAATGCTCTTTTGGTATGAGAACAATTGATTTGACCATAAACCGAATTTTTCGCACTGATTCAATCAAAACTGGTAATTTGTCTCTGGTGTTGAAAAACAATGATTCAGTTACATAGCTGTCAAGATTTTCCTGTTCTTTGCTAGCTGCATGAAGAACAGCGGCCAAGGCAATTTGTGATGGTGAAAACAATAAACAGGCATCGGTTAAAAATGTTTTATCAAGAAATTCCTCAATGCCTGGCCGTAAACGTTCTGGATTTTCCAATGAACACCGTGTTTTGATATCGATGAGAAAACCTTCGACCGGCCGGAATGGATTGTGTATGGTGAGATAGTAATTCAATCGTTGCATTAATAACAATTCATTTGATAAAATGATGTCCATTGCTTGGCGTCGATCACCTTTTATATTATTCGTGAATTGATTGATCGAAACATTGAATTCTTCGGTTTTACAGGCGAGATAAACACAAGTTGCCCTGCATCATTTACAATCAATAAAGAGATATAGAAAGGGAAATGTGATGACGGTATTATTATTATTATTATTATGAAGGATGGCGTACAATTGATACTCACAATATTTCTTTTGGATGAAAATCCATCACCGAATTGTGTAAATAGAATCGTTTGAAGTAGTGATATGCAGTGCCGACAACACTTTTTGGCATCGGTGGTTCGAAACGTCGACAAAAATCCTTCAGATTCATTTCATAACTTCGAATGAGTACACGTTCTTCTTCGCACGTCAAAAAGAATAAAATTCGCTGTTCATCCTGAAATATCAACAAAAAATTTTATTATTTTTTTTTATTTTTAATATCGATCCATTCACCTTTGATCCATTGCCTACAAATACTTACATCTAATTTCATTCGTTCGCCATGAATTTTTCGATACTCCTGATTATGTTTTCGTCGGAGTTCAGCTATTTCTTTTTCGGACTTGAATGTCCAGTATTGTCGCTGTGAACTGGTGTGAAACATTTTTCTTTTCTTTTTTATTTATTTATAAGCCTAGTTTTTTTTTCTTTG
Source organism: Mayetiola destructor (assembly GCA_000149185.1). Lineage (NCBI taxonomy): Eukaryota > Metazoa > Arthropoda > Insecta > Diptera > Cecidomyiidae > Mayetiola > Mayetiola destructor. The sequence continues at coordinate 1,598,441 of GL501537.1, read as the reverse complement.
AGGTCAGCAACAAAGTTAACAACTATATTTTTCCGCGGTTTGAATGAAATTACCGCGTATTCAATTGATTGTAACCAATTCTATTGAAATACAATCAACAACTGGAATAAACCGCACCAAACTCTTTGGTAAACAATATTAGCGATTGACACTCGATGTGACACACGATTCATGTGCGTTGCGACATAAAAATTCAATCGAATTGGGGGAGGGATGTCACGCAGTCATGACATTCACGACATGATTCGTGTCGTTATTTTTGAATTCAGACATTCATTAATTTTAACATTCAATTCGGTTTGAACAAAAACTTTATTCTTTCAGCGCACACATGAGTTGAAAATTTAAATTGAGCTCAAAATTAATCCGTTTTTCTTTTGCCAATGATTAATAGTAATGATTTTTGGGTGAAGTCATCAACATCGAAACACATAAATTTGACACATTGATAGGGAGGGATTATGAGGAGAGTGATTTCATTAGGTTTTCGATATTCAAAATCATATGCAATTTTATCCATTCGATTTCGAACATTTTTAGTACTTGACCGTTTCGAAAGAGTATTGAACGCTCCCTTATGCCGAACCCATTTCGAAAAATGATGAAAAGAATTATCTTCAAAAATATTTGTTGTGATTGGAAGTCTTTATTTCCATTCGAATTTGAAATTTTCTTTTCTTTTCTTTTACAATTGAGCATCAATTGAAATGGTTGTTTGTGGGCCGTTTTCGATGATTTGAAGCTTGATTTAGTGAGATTTTTTTCCAAATACAAAATATTATTGTTTTCGGAATGTGGAATTTGATATAAATGTTTTGAATTTTGAATGTAAATCGTACGAATTCTGGTGACAAAGTCTTTACGCTAATGACAAATTTAAAATTGAAAAATTATCCAATCCCCATTCAAAGAAGTTCAAATGAAAAATTTCACGATAATCCGTCCATAGATTGAAATTCCTTCGCCGAATCAATTCGAGGTTCGAAGCAAAAAAAATTCAGCAAAAATAAAATTTGTGAAAGTAATCATAGAGTAAGCGCGCCAACAAATATGTGCACTAAATTCTGTCAAAATATTCGAAAATCGTGTTAGCATTTAGAACGGCAGACTTTTATAATTATATGTTCGAAATTCGAAAATCCATATTCGAAATGTCATCCAAATAACTAACTGCGAAAATGACACAAAGCAATATGGCGGAATGCAATAGCATTTTTTTCTGAGTATATGTGAATTAGTTGGCCATTAGCCGCCATTATGGCTTTTTGTAAACCACGCGATTTAATAAAAATTTGTCAAACATTTTTTTAATAATTCTAACTGAGTGCATGAAAAAATCAGAATGGATAACAATTAGGGAGTTTAATAAATAAATTTGTAATGGTCCAAAACGACCGTTCTGCGGACCAGCAAACAAAAATAATAAATTTTTTTTTTTCAAAATCAGTCTTGTGTTTATAAAAAAAAAAGAAGAAAAAAAAAAAAAAAAAGAAAAGAAAAATGAGATGAGAAGAACGAACGAAAAGTGAGAAGAAGAAGAAGAAGAAGAAAAATCATCCAGCTACTACGACTTCACAATTGATTTTCGCGTATATTCCTAAATCCTCTGTACGATATACATACTACTATACTATACACAGGCATAGCAGTAGCAGCAGCAGCAACAACAACAACAACAACAACAACAACATTCAATCATAGCAGCAACTGTACGGCATATAGAAGAACGAAACCAAAATCTAGCAAATACACACAAAAATGTCGAAATTATCGTTTCGGGCGAGGGCCCTCGATCCATCAAAACCTTTAAATATTCATATTGCTGAAGAATTGCCGGATCTTACAGAATATTCGGCAATTAATCGAGCTGTTCCGCAAATGCCCAGTGGCATGGAAAAAGAGGAAGAATCCGTAAGAATTGATTTATTTGAAAATAATCAAATTTATTGTTCATCGTGTTGTGTGAAAAAAGCATACATTTTAGTGGTAGCCATCTTTGTTTGTTCGTATACAGTGGTGTGTTATTGTGTTTGAATCGAAATGAGTCGACGCCATCTTGTTTGAAATATGGAAAAAGAGCAAATGTAATATGAAGAGAAGAATCAAAGAAGAAGAAAAAAAAAAAGAAATAATATTTATATGAAAAATACACAAACCTATCGATTGCACATACATATGTATATATGTATACGTCGGTGTATGCATTTTCAACAGAATTCTCAATATATTTTTTACGAGCTTCTGATTATTTGTAAATGCTTGCGTTTAAATGAATCCACCCAAAATTCCCATGAAATGCCATTTGAATTGTTTGGTTTTTTATTTACCAAATAAACACATCAAACATATTGTCAACAGATGAAGAGAAAAACAATTTTTTTTTTTCCTTTTGTTTTCAATATCCGCTGTCAAAGCATTGACATATTCCCATCGAAAAGTGTGCGCGCGAGAATTATACGACTGAATTTCCATAATTTTTCCTTTTAAAAAAAAAAAAAAAAAAAAAAACAAATATAAAAAGGGTGGAACCCATCTAATATCTCTTCATGCGATTTATTTTGCTGAATTTGATTTTTACTAGATAACAAAAAATAAACGCAGTGTATTTGATTTCTTGAACAACACTTTTTTTTCTCTCTCTCTCCATTAATCAAATATAAATGGCGCGAATTTAATTTGTTTATCAAACACAATTAATTTTCCGGCACCGACTTTAAGCTTCCATTTCGTTTGAGCCGTTTCATAATATGCATGACATTCGAAAACTTTTTCCCGCCTTTCAATCGAAAACTATTGAACTAATTGAATTTTCAACTTATTTTTTCCGGTCAACAATACTGTGAACAATATAGGAACATCATTTACAGCGAGCAATATGTACCGGTTTGATAATTCCAACTCCAGAAGTGTTCGATATCGATCAGGAATTCTACGATCGAATCTATCCAGAAGATTTCAAAATATCCCGCCAATTGATCCGTATGCAACGTGAGTATACCAGACGCTTCGGTATTTGTTTATTGACAATTGACAAACAAGATCGTTATAATAAATTTGTTGTTTGGATTTTTAGCACTTGGTATCGAACAAGATATACCTGATTATGATATGGATAGTGCTGATGAAGCATGGATTGATTCACAAAATCGACGTTTCGATTTATCACCGCTCAAATTTGAAGAGATGATGGATCGTTTAGAAAAAAGTTCCGGCCAAACAGTTGTTACATTGAATGAAGCAAAAGCATTATTAAAACAAGATGATGAAATTAGTATAGCCGTGTATGATTATTGGCTGAATAAGCGTTTAACCACCCAGCATCCATTGATTTTAGCAATAAAAACGGAAAATCGTGCCGGTTCAGCGATCAATAATCCATATATTGCATTCAGAAGGCGAACCGAAAAGATGCAAACGCGAAAAAATCGAAAAAATGATGAAACATCATATGAAAAAATGCTCAAACTAAAGTGAGTTTATTGGTGATCGCGATCGATCTAATTCAGTTTTGGCAAATTTTATTATAGCATATGCGTTATGCACCATTTTTGCATTGGACACTTACGAAAAATCCTTTTTTCTTTTTTTTTTCAGGCGAAATTTAAGTCGAGCTGTTACATTACTTGAAATGATCAAACGACGAGAAAAAACAAAACGAGAACATGTTCATCTTGGCATTGAAATTTTCGAAAAACGTTATCAAGCTAAAGACTTTAATGGATGCCTACTGAATGAGTTCACGAACAATGCAGTCAAATCATCACGGTACGTCAGCATTTTTTCGTTGAGAAAAAATTAAAGTTTAGATGCAATATAAAAAGGGTGGAACCCATCTAATATCTCTTCATGCGATTTATTTTGCTGAATTTGATTTTTACTAGATAACAAAAAATAAACGCAGTGTATTTGATTTCTTGAACAACACTTTTTTTCTCTCTCTCTCCATTAATCAAATATAAATGGCGCGAATTTAATTTGTTTATCAAACACAATTAATTTTCCGGCACCGACTTTAAGCTTCCATTTCGTTTGAGCCGTTTCATAATATGCATGACATTCGAAAACTTTTTCCCGCCTTTCAATCGAAAACTATTGAACTAATTGAATTTTCAACTTATTTTTTCCGGTCAACAATACTGTGAACAATATAGGAACATCATTTACAGCGAGCAATATGTACCGGTTTGATAATTCCAACTCCAGAAGTGTTCGATATCGATCAGGAATTCTACGATCGAATCTATCCAGAAGATTTCAAAATATCCCGCCAATTGATCCGTATGCAACGTGAGTATACCAGACGCTTCGGTATTTGTTTATTGACAATTGACAAACAAGATCGTTATAATAAATTTGTTGTTTGGATTTTTAGCACTTGGTATCGAACAAGATATACCTGATTATGATATGGATAGTGCTGATGAAGCATGGATTGATTCACAAAATCGACGTTTCGATTTATCACCGCTCAAATTTGAAGAGATGATGGATCGTTTAGAAAAAAGTTCCGGCCAAACAGTTGTTACATTGAATGAAGCAAAAGCATTATTAAAACAAGATGATGAAATTAGTATAGCCGTGTATGATTATTGGCTGAATAAGCGTTTAACCACCCAGCATCCATTGATTTTAGCAATAAAAACGGAAAATCGTGCCGGTTCAGCGATCAATAATCCATATATTGCATTCAGAAGGCGAACCGAAAAGATGCAAACGCGAAAAAATCGAAAAAATGATGAAACATCATATGAAAAAATGCTCAAACTAAAGTGAGTTTATTGGTGATCGCGATCGATCTAATTCAGTTTTGGCAAATTTTATTATAGCATATGCGTTATGCACCATTTTTGCATTGGACACTTACGAAAAATCCTTTTTTCTTTTTTTTTTTCAGGCGAAATTTAAGTCGAGCTGTTACATTACTTGAAATGATCAAACGACGAGAAAAAACAAAACGAGAACATGTTCATCTTGGCATTGAAATTTTCGAAAAACGTTATCAAGCTAAAGACTTTAATGGATGCCTACTGAATGAGTTCACGAACAATGCAGTCAAATCATCACGGTACGTCAGCATTTTTTCGTTGAGAAAAAATTAAAGTTTAGATGCAGACCGATTAATGAGGGGAGTTTTTTTTTATCTCTTTAATTTTGTGCTATTCCATAGATCGGCCTTTGCACCATTATATGGAAATCAGTATGCAGGTCAACAGTCAAATCAATATTGGTCCAATTCTGGCTATGCAACGGTAGCTAATTCATCATCGCTATTGAACAAACACGGAAATAATGATATGGACGGTGTGCTTCATAATAACAACCGAAAAGAAAAACGGCAATACAAAAAACGGAAACACAAAAACCAACGAGAAAAACAACCATCCGGTATGTTTGGGATTCGTGATTTGAATATGCTGAGGCGGCCGAACGAACTGATTTTATTGATATTTTTTTTTTTTTTTGAATACTTATTTTAGGCTCTACCATCGATCATTTGGCATCGTCAGACGAAGATGAACCGATTATAAATCTCAATCATTTGGGACATGATGCTGAAAATGAAGGATTATATCCGTTCAGAAGGAGTAGTTCGAGTCAATACCAGAGGGTTAGTTTCATTTGAATACGAAATTTAAATTCGCATTCTAACGAAAAATTTTGATTGTTATGATTTTTAGCCTACTCAAGAATATGGGTATTGGCCATGGGAGACGAAGAACGAAAAGAGCGCGAAATATCGATTCACATTGACATCAATAAGGCATCCCAGGTATGTGGTTGACCGGTTAACTGGGTTTGACAATTGAACCAACATTTTGAACAATGAAATTAATTGGATTGGATGTGTATTGTTTTAGGGTACGATGCATTGGATTCTCACGTCGACGACGCGGCCGCGGTGGACGTATTGTATTGGATCGAATTTCAACGAATATGGATGAATTTTGGGCTAATCTTGATTATACCATTTATTCGGGTAATCAAAAGATAACCGCCAACGAATTAACCCAACAAAATGAACTGAAAAAACAACAACAATCAACGGATATCGTTCAAGATAAGCCAACAAGTGTTGTTATTGATTTAGAACCACCATCAATCCCATCATCCAGTAATAAACCAGTTGCATTAATACAAACGAACAGTGGAAATAGTGAAAGTTTAAAAATTGTATCATCACGTGATGGTACAGAAAATATTGTGATAAATATAGATGAAAAGACAAAAGTGACAGTGGGTGAAAACCTAGATACAGTGAACCGAACTAAAAACGATATTGCAAATAAAACTATTGAAAGTAGGATGAAAATCGATTCATATGTAAATAAGGACAACAATAACAATAGTGGAAATAGTAACAATAGTAGCATAGTCATGTACAAGTAAGCATATCATTTTCTGTCGATATTATTTGGTCGGTGGCCGGCTCTGAACATTGAACATTCAATAATATTATTTTTCTCTTTTCTTTTTCTTTTCTTTTTTTTCTCGCTTTGTTGCAGAGGTAACAATAGTGGTTTAAGTAGCAATAGTTTAAGAAATCACATATCGGATAGTACGAATGATCTGTCCGCGGCATTACAACAAAATCACGATGCGTTTAATGACGATAAATATGTAACGAATCAATTGTATTCCGAAATGTTCGGTGATTGGTTACATTTTCGGCCAAAAACACCAGACGAAGCCATCGATATGTTTAATTTTGGTGAAGATTTTCCACAATTTGCCGAAAATGCGTCACTGGCTGTTGATATTCAACGGTTAACCGAAAATAATTTGCCTAATGATCAATGTAATGATGTCGGAGCATCAACATCATCAGCCATTGGCTATGGAAAATCGCCTACAAAACAACTCATCGATCAAACTGTTGATCATACATTCACAACAAATCCATTTACATATGAATATGTAACAGCGACAACACCAAAAGTTGAACCGTATTCATCGGATTCGAGCTCATCGCCGAAATCTGATGATGAATTTTCGGTTGATGACATTGCAGGTATGTTAATGCATCGAAACAATTGGTACATTGTTTGCATCGAACACCAGATCCAAAATTAAATAACTTTTGTTTCAATCATTTTTCAGGTATTTCACATGATTTGAGTCTGGGCGACAACGAAGCAAATGATAAAGCAATAGACACCCTGTTGGAAGAATGCAAATTTGATGATTTGAAATCGAATGCATTCTGGAATGGTTTGCTCGATGAAAATGGATCATTGTTAGATGTTATTGATAGCAAAAAGCCATTGAACAAAAGTAAAGATGAAATCGATGATGTATCTGATCTTGGTTTAAGCAGTGTTCTTTCATCGGCGGTCAATATTGATCGTAAACCAATCCGAAGGCGACCACATCAACAACAAAAAATTGGCCATTCAAAGTTTAATGTTGCAAATTTGCATAATAACGAAAGCCGATTCTCAAAGAGCAATGCAAATGAAATAGCATCCAAATCGGGTGCGTCTGTTAACAGCGATGAAATTAATCGAACCAATTTACAGGATCATCAAAATTCAAATCGAACGAAAAATGATGGAAATGTGGCCATAATGGATTCAACAGTAAAAAAAGAATTAATTGATGGAGATGCAAATGATATCGTTTCCGGTTCAAGAAATTTTATGCAAACTGGCGGTATACATGTTAAAGATGAACCAATGGACGAATCAATGGCATCGACTGTTGATGAACATAATTTACAAGCTCGACAACAAATTGTTCCTGTGATCAAGACTGAAATTGGAAACAATGTACCAATTGTTTCGAATACTACATTACAAAGGCCAATTACTATACAACAAGGAGCTCAGATGCAACAGCAATCGCATCAACAAGCATTTACCACAAATGATCAAACATTGATATTGGCATCGAGACCATTACGTCGATTAACAACAAATGGACCAGCTGAAAGTAAAGCCTGTAAGTAATTTTTTGAATTATTTCAATTTTTCTGAACAGGAATCGCATCATTTCAATCCATTTTTCAAATTTAATTTAATTTTTTGTTTTTGTTTTAAATGCAGTACAACATTTGCTTATAAATCGTAAATTTCAAATGATTCAACAACGACCGGTCGGCGACGATGAAAAAGATGTTAAACCGAAAATACTTGAAGGAACCTATCTCAAACTTCCAACAGATTTTAATGTTGTATCATCAAATGCATTGACAACAATAAATGCATCGAGCGCCACATCGAAACATAATTATAGTTTGCCACCGCAAGCGGCATTTCATCAACCGATTACAATAATTGGACAATCACAACAAAGCCAAAATAAAATGATTATCAATCCAAATGGTCAACTTGATTATCATCATGAGATATCGGAGCTTCCGCGCAATTTTCATGATGTGCATCGTGAATCGAAAAATGTTAAAATCACCATTCCAGCATCGAATCTTAAATTAAATTTAGTTCCGTCATTAGCGCAAGTCATGCAATCGGGTACCATACGAAATGATATGAATCAAACGTCACAACAACAACAACAACAACAACATCAACAACAACAAGGTATCGAACAAAATGTATCAGCTGCAACGGCCTCAACATCATCACCGAATGTTACACAAATCCATTATCAACAGCCAATACAACAGCAACACTCCCAACATCAAAAGGTAATAATCTTTTGCTGCAATCAAGAATATTTGGCACATGTCTGACGATAATTTTTGTTTTTTCTTTTTTTTTTGTCTTTTTTTCTGTTATAGGTAACGCCCCATTCGCGAATTTTATACACAAATTTGAAAAACAATCGCGGAGGTGCACAGTTTTTGGCTCAAATCAATCCAACGAAAGTCGTTAACATTCTTCCCATACAACATAAAGGCAATGCCAATACGTCAACTGTTCAGGGAATTGTAAATAAAGCACTTCGAAGTGTTGTCGTCTCATCGAGCCAATCACAGAATCAACAATTGGCAACGGCATTTCAACGTCAATCGGCTAACGCTAATTCGGCACAAGCGAATGCATTAATGGGCACAAATGCCGGCAGTGGAACTCTTTTTATAACAACAAGCTCCGCATCGGATCCCTCATCCATCATTAATTGGTATGTAACACAACTCCCAAAACCGCTAAACTATTTTTACGTCAAACAAAAAAAAAAAAAATACATAAATTAATTTTTTTAATTCATTTTCATTCGCTTTCATTTCAAATTGAATTTATTTTCTTTTCAGCAGTATTAATACAAATGTCAATCAAAACTCAGTGTTAGTTGGTAACAGTAGTTTAGCTCCTGTCACCGATGCCACATTATTAAATCTGAATCACAACGATGGCAATGCTACAACAATAAATAGATGAGAAATTTCAGCTATCCAACTCGTCCGCTTCTTAATTTCTTAATTCAGATACAAAACATTTATCAAATTTATACCTAAATTAAGTGTTTTTAGAAATTAAACATGAAACAGAATGAAATTGATGATTAATGAATACTGAATACTGAATACATTTTAATTTAAATGCATCCAAAATGGTTGGTCGTGTTTATGTGCTTCATATTCGTTCCGATAGAAGAAAAAGAAGAAGAAAAAAAACGGCAACAAAACATAATTAGAATTGGTTTTTGTGTATGTGCGCGAATCGGTAAACATTGACTACGATCGGTGGTACCAGGTCTTGATTTGGGACACCTTTGACCGGGAACAATTGTTTAATGGTTCAACACATTTGATGATTTATAAAAATTTATTAACGAAATTAATTCTGGGTGAAAGGAGTAGAAAAACAAAATTATTGAACAAATTCATTTTGAATGGAATTTCCATTTTAAATCTCCTCCGGATCGAATGTATAAAATTCATTTTCATGCATGTTAATATTTCGAATTGTTTTTCGGATTTAGGGTTGGCATCTGAATTTTCTGAAATTCCTTAACACACGTTAAACTTGTGATATTATAGTTCGGATTATGTCATTAATTCGAATTACGCACAAAATAAAAAGAAACAAAAACAAACAAACCAAATCGAAGAAGATGCAAAGAGCGAAAAAAAAATAAATAACAAATAAATAAAAAAACAAATTTGATAGATTGTATTGCAAATCTGAAACATCACAAAAATCATAAACAAACAATTTAAAAGCATCAAAATACTAACAACGGAGCCCTAAACATCTATTATTGTATAGTAGACATTTGAAAAATGTATTAGAATTAGCAGTAAGTTCCAATCATCTTTGCATTTGTCGACTACTGAATGGTGTAGGCTCTCACTGAGATCATAAATTATTTTATTTAAATTTTTTTTTTTTTTTTTGATAATTCCAGTACCTACTACTTATTGCCCAAACATTAAGTATTCTATTGTATGAAAATAAAATTCATATTTAACCTCATTGTGAATTTTTGTGCCACTATTTCATTGGAATAGTGTTCAAACAGAAGTTGATTTGGTACAAAAAAAAATGAGATCGATTAGCTTACAAACCCGAAAGGACGTTCAATGAGCATCGATATGTCCAAAATGATGTAAATTTACGTATAAAAAAGTTAGCAGTGCTGCTCTTTCTCACTTTATTTTTATTATTTTTTTTTTTCATTCTCAATCATTTTGGATAGATTAATTCTCATTCGTTCGAATTTGCAAAGTTTATGATAAAATTATTTCAGATCTCATTTTGGTCCTCCTAATTCAAAAGTTGACGGATACATTGGTGTTTGGAGAAAACTCTTTTCAAATGAAAACAGGAGGAAAAAAAACTCCAAACAATTTTTAAAAAAATAAAAGAAAAAAAAAACTCGAAGAAAAAAATCCGATTCTGTTTTTCTAGCTGAACAACAACTAAAAAAAGAAAGAAAAAATTAATAAAAATGTTTTTCGTATGCCCATGTCATTTCCAGACGATCCCAAGAATATTGTTCAATATTTGTTCGCTTCATAGTTGTGTGCATTTGACAAAAAATTGAGCAAAAAATAAAAAAAAACTATTAAGAGAAGATTATAGAAAATGTGAATACGAAAATCAGATTTTGAGCAATCAACATTAAAAATCGAATTTTATATGGACTTAAACAAACAAACAAAATCGATGAAAACGATGAATCCGATGAAATGCCCATAAGAGTCAGTGAAATGTCCATCTATACAATTCAATGATCCAAAACAAAACGTCCGACACATTGTGTCAGTTATCAGTGACAATTGACAATTAATCATTGTAAATGAACAAAAACGAGAAAAAAAACCATCAAATCATTAAGCTTCAATTCAATCTTCTATCAACCTTTTAAAAAAACCAAAATCTTTTTAATTCGATTCAATTTTTGTTTTCATGTAAATTCGGAAGAGATAATGCGATAAACAACTACAAACAAATTTTTGTAAATTAATTGTAATTAAAAGTGGAAATAGGATAAAAAAGGAAGAGAATGATGTGAGAAGAAATGAGCAACAACAAAAAACTGTCGCTAGTGTTATCAGTGTCGCTTTTAATTTTCTCTAACTGAAATTCGTAATAATTGTGCGCCAATCCACTGAGTCTCCAAGCAAGCACATTTTGCTGGTTCAAATTTTGCGAAATGTTTTGCTCAATGCTTAGCGCTAAATTGTCCCCCCCCCCCTAAGAGCTAAGAGTTGAATGAAAAGTTAAAAGAGTTCAGATTCAGACATCCTATGCTATGAGGTGAATTGTAATTGTGATTAACTAATTGGTATACGTATGATATCTGATTCTGAACACTAGCATTTCTATCTAAAAAATCTAAACAAAACAAATTCAATATTCCTGTTTCTTCCGCCTGAATTTGTTTCACATTTTCCCTTTTGTAATAATTGCTTATCGTGTAAATATTCATTTCCTTTTTTATAAATTCATTCGAAAAGCCGAGAAGAAAAAAAAACAGATTCAAAAAAAAAACTGAATAAAGTAATGGAATTAAATGAATTCGAATCGACTGAAATGGCAGCGTCAACCATTAGTGTTTTATGAATTATTAGCGATGATTTGTTTGCAATTAGAATGATATTTTGCGTACAAACAATTTCAAATTTCTTCTGCGCTGTTTCTAGTCGATTGAAAATAAAATGCATAATGCATAAGTTAATGTGAAAAAGTTATTCTGTAGATCTTTGGAGAAAAAAAAGGAAGAAAATAAATGAAACAACAACAACAACAACAAAAATGTTGAATTAAATCGTTAGTATCGTAGGTTGTAAATGTTCACGGCAGTGGAAAAATGGTA
>GL501537.1:1567483-1584760 GCA_000149185.1 Mayetiola destructor | reverse complement strand
AGAGAGAGAGAGAGAGCGACAGCAAGCCAATGTTTTACGTTAAGCTAAATATGCACCGAACATTTCAGACCGTGTGATGGTTTTTGTTTCATTTTTTACGTTACGGATTTTTTTTTTTTTTGGTTAGTTATTTTGTATATCGTTCTCACTCCACTTCATACTTCATTTTACAAAGAATACAATGCAGCACGAAATATCAGTGAATGATGAGCGAACGTGCTCAATGCTTACTGTGTTTTTTTTCTCTTAAAACACACACAGCACAAATGATAAGGTGATGAAATTGAAGGAAAAGGTTTCGATTTTACCTTCGTAGGTCCTTTCAATCATTGTTCGAAAATGTTTTGATTTTCCACAATTTATAGAGCTAGGCTTTAACAAACACGCCTCATACATCGCACAATTCATTCTTTTCAATCGCAACGGAATTTCTACATTCAAACACATCTCCCATAAATCTTTTATTCATTTATTTCCATCATCACCATCAAGCGATTGAAAAGAAAGGGGTAGTTCATATCTTATATGCATGACCATTTTCACTTATCAATTGAAACATCAACATATTAATTTGTACATTCAATCATCATCATATACAAAATTCATTAAAAACCCCAAAGGAAGAAGAAAACAAAAGAAAAAAAAACCCAACAAACAAAATGAAACTCATTCAAAAAGAGCAAAAAGAACGTAAATCGACAACTATTTTAAAGTTATAAGCAACTATTTTTGCATTTATATACCAAATTAAACGATCCACATCAATTCTTATAATATCAATCACAAGTGTAAATGTGATTAAAATGGAATGCCATTTGGTTGTTGGTTTATTGTATTCGCCCCGAACGTCCATTTGAATTGCATGTATGTTCAATGTTCATCATTTTGAAATATCGATGGGCAATCCGATGGTGCATTGAATTGTTCAATGTTTCGGCTTTTGGCTATCGGCTTTGTGAAAACGTGAATTGTGCAATTCACCATTGTGGCTTGTTAGTGTGAGAGAAAGAAATGCAGAAGAAAACGAATGAAACGAAGAAGAAGAATAAGAAGAAAAAACAAACAAAATAATCATTACATGTTGTTTTATCGCACTCCACACTCTATATAGCAATCAATATACACACACTCCACTTGTGTATTTTATTTCCCAACAATTACAAGATCGAAGACGATGTACCCAATCACAGATATTCGTTTGTGCCTAAATATGAACATCGGAAATATAAATACAGGAACGACGTGTATTCCGATGTGGTGATGAGTGTGTATTGTGTATGCCATTGTGTATGTGCACGTGATTGGGGAGAATTCAAAAGCATAACAGCAGTGGTATATGCATTTAATTCAGATGACCACGCCCGCTGTAGACTCGCATTCATACAAACATCGAATACACACTCATCTAAATGTGGTTCGCATTTGAGCATTGAGCAAACGGTTCATTGTTCACTGTTCAACAGACCAACAACGTGTATACTGTATACCTTAACATGGAAATGATCTTGTATTTAAATGGTATATATCGTATATTGTTTCAATGTTTCGGATGTAATTTATGCCCTGCCTTTAACATTTACAAACGTTGTGTTTGATTTAGTTCTACCACGACTGCCGACTCGAAACGACGCGCATTTTCAATGTTATTGATCCGGTGAACATTATTTCTATTCAATTCGAATAGGAAAGGAAACAATTTCAACGGCAAAAAATAAAAAATAAATAATAAATAAACACAAAATATGAACATTTTTCATTATTAATTCGAGCAAAACAGTTCGACGGGCCACTTCGGGATAATAATTTTGTTTTTATTAAATTTTCATTTGGATTTCGTTGTGCGTGATTATTATTATAATTACAATTATTTTTGGAAATTTTGATCGGAATGTGCTCCCGAGAATTGGTCGGGAAAAGCGGTCAATTTTAAATTGAAAATATTAACGATCGGTTTGAGCTTCATTTGCGTGATGAAACAATCCATAGTTTTGGCTTCGAAATTTCGCAACAAATAATTTAATTTGATAAAACATTTAAATTTTGCCAAATTAAAGTAAGTGGATGTGATTTGGAGCTCGGAGCATTAGAAAAAAAAATGCATGCATGTCCATTGTCCATGCATACGATAAAAATGCCAAAGGTGAAGACGGAAATACATAAATGATATTTTAATAGTTGAGCAGTGCTTAAAACGTTTTAAACACGGTGTTAATTTATTCAACGACATTGTAAAAAGTTCCGAGACTTTTTTTTTTCGTAAGATAAACGAGTGAAAATGTTCGAACGGCTCTGGATTGCATCTGCATTGAACAATTGTTTTAAGTAAGTGATTGGCCCGTCGGAACAAAACTGAAATGGAAAAAAGAACATAGAAAAAATTTAAAAATCGATTTGAATGCAAATATTTTGCATATTCCAGTGGATGAACGAAATTGATTTCTTGTTTTTTTCAAAAAAAAAAAAAAAAACAATTTTTGGCCTGAATGCAAATTAAAAGCAATTACATTTAAATGTTCATACAAAAAGAGGGTGATATGACAACATTAACATCACATTCGTTACCATTGATACCATTGCGATCGAGTATCAGTTTGTTTAGCAAACGAATTAATGTTAACGATGAAATTTGCCCAATAAATGGTGTTGAGAGTGCGTTACCACGCAGTTTAATTCGTTTACCATCATCACCAAAAGAAGAACAAGAAATGTCACCACAAAACTGTTATGCCAGTGAGAACAGTCAAAGCAATTCCATTTGTGATATAGATACACGGCTTATGAACAATAGTGAACCACGTTCAAGTTCAGCATCATCGCATAAAGTCAACGATAATATGCATAATGATGACGATTATATGAATTATGCCAGCGATGACAGTGAATTGTCGGTGGGAAAAGAGATTGTTGGTGATGCACACAACGATTCACGTCGTTCAATAAATAATTCAAATGATGGAAAAATGTGTTCGTCATCGGTTGGAATGGCTGCCGCTGCCGTCGCTACTGCTGGTGGATTTCGTATGGACGATATATCGCTATTAGATCATACCTCATCCTATTATCAAACCACAAAGCATCCGAATATTGTGCGTCCAAGTCCAACACGACAAGAAGAATTCCTACGAAAAACCCATTTATATGCTGAAGAAATAATGAAACATCAAATTAATTTTATGACCGTTACCAAAGGTTTAAATATAAGCCCATTAAGTCCGATAAGCCCAATCAGATTAGGTGATAATAATCAAACACAATATAATAGTTATTCGATGGCACATCAAAATTCATTGAGTCCCATACATAATGCAGCCATTAATAAACCGTTAAAAATTGGCTTTGATTGTTTGCAAGCGTATGCAAATGACAGTGATTTGGGCAAAAAATGGAGTATAATTGAAGATCGTAATGTGCGATCGCCTGAAGGTACAAATTTTCGTGAAATTCATTCACATTTGAATGCAATATCAAAAATAACATCAGCACTTGGACGTGAAACAAATATTCGTTTACAAATGGCATCGCCCATTTGTACGGCATCACGTGAAAGTTCACAATCACCGCCAACATCACAATCTGCCACCAATATGCGTCACATGCTTCACAATAATTTCAATGAAACCAATTTGAAGTTCAGCATTGACAATATATTGAAGCCAAGTTTTGGACGTCGAATTACCGATCCGTTATTAAAACGACAAAAACCAATGCGAAAAAGTGCAGCCTCACATCGTACATCAATTACAAATAGTGAACGAAACAATAAAACAACAACCGCATCAATTGATTCGATGACCAATTTAAGATTATCAATGCCAAACAATAATAAACTATCAATAGATCAAACGATCGCACCGAAACTATCGAATCAATTGTCAAATCCAATCAATTCAAATGGTAGCAATAAAGAGCCTATAACAACATCAGCCACAGACAAATCAAGTACAACATCATCACAATCAGCAATCAATTCACCGACTTCAGATACCAATAGCAAAGGGGCTATCTCTTGGCCTGCGTGGGTTTATTGCACTCGATACAGTGATCGACCAAGTTCAGGTAAGAATTTAACTGCATATTTGTGCCGCACCTTCCACTATTATTCATTCAAGATATTATTGGATTATGATTATGAGCATTTTTTTTTTTGATGTTCGTTCCTTTTGATGCAATCAATGCCCATTGACCTCGTGCCCGTGTTCCATACAACGGCGATTATATATTGTTTGTTTGTTTGTTTGCTTTTTTTTTATTTCTTTCATGCAATAATTATTATTAAACAGTCAAATCCAATTCATTTGGTCATTAGACTTGATTTCATGTAATTTTGAATTAAGATTTATGATGGTTATCGTGAAAGCTAAAAGCTGAAAGCTGATCCATGTTACCAGTTTATCGGTCATTCTTATTTTATATCATTGTTTAAGCATGAGTATATTCACCTTTTTGATGGAACGTAGAACGGAATATCGCTTTCGAAAAAAAACAAAAAAAAAGTCATTTGAATAGCATCGTAGCTTGATAATAATAATCAATCGAAATGAACAAAGAAGTCCTCAGAGGCATGGTGTTCTCTCTTTTCTCTCTCTCTAACCGCAATCCAGTCAAAACAACTTGCTGCTTGATGATCAATCATTTTACATATCGTTTACTGTCTTCTTTTATCCATTACCGGTGGACACATTTTTTGATTTTTCCGTCGTTTCATAAGCGGAAAACGTTTTCAAATCCAACATAGAAAAAACCGATGAAAAAAACCATGAATTCAGAAAAATAAGATAGAAAGGTCCGTAAAGGTCGAATGGTTTGTTTTG
The DNA here is from genome assembly GCA_000149185.1 of Mayetiola destructor. Taxonomy (NCBI): domain Eukaryota; kingdom Metazoa; phylum Arthropoda; class Insecta; order Diptera; family Cecidomyiidae; genus Mayetiola; species Mayetiola destructor. The sequence continues at coordinate 1,579,949 of GL501537.1, read as the reverse complement.
TTTTTTCTTCTCCTTCTGTTCTTTCTTCTTCCTAATTGAATGCACACACTATTCTGAGAACGACCGTCAACAATATATGGAAAACAGTAGAAACAAAAAAAAACAAAAAAAACATAAAATAATACCACCATAAAAATCCATACAAAGATTGATAGATTTTGGTTAGGAACAAATTGAAATTAATACAAATGAATGATACACAATAATAATATGTAATAATCAAAAGAAAAGAAAACATCCAACGAAGTTGTTTTTTTTTTTTTCATATAATGACACCACACGATCAAAGTATTTTGACTTTTATTGCCATGGTCATTTGTCAAAATAAGTCGTAAGTTTGTCAATTCTTGTGGAATTCATCCAAATATCACATTACTGACCACAATATCTTGATTATCAACATCATAATATAATATCACATTTTATTAATGGAGCTGCATTTTGGCTCCTCGGTCCCAGTTTCTTGTACTAAACACACATCTTTTGATCTTTCGGTCAACATTTTTTTTTTTAATCATTTTCAATTAACACTTTGAAATTGCGGGGGTCCAATTTCTTGAGAACTCTTTCGAATGTAGTAGACCTTAATGCAAGAATCAGTTTAATAAATGACGATAATAATAATCGATACGGAACCATCCTCAAACAAGATCGGAAGTTAATCATACTAATACCACAATCGTTAAAACCGATTCAACGATGAGCATATTCAATTTACTGAATGGGAACTTGGAAAAAAAGAAAAAGAAAAAAATTATGTTACATAATTAGTCGAAGAATTTCCAGTTTCCAATTTCAATCTCATCATTTTCACATCAAAAATAAACAAGAGAATGAATTACCATTTTCTCAGTTTTAATCGTCATTGATTTCTCCATTATTCCCTCAAATGGTCTAAATTACAATATCTCTTAATTTTATTCGATCATTTGGCTCTTTCGCATATTAGATCGTCGTCATGCATTCGTTATGAATAATAATGTAGAATAAAGAATGCTTGCAGTGAAAATGAAATTGAATTGTTCAGAAAAGTAAAAAAATCAAAGCCAAAATTATTATGAAAAAACAAAGTTTGCCACAAAAGAAGGGAAAATAGAGTCGACCGATCGGTCGCAATTCGCATGATGGCAAACCAAAAAGGAAAATAAATGAATAAGGAATAAAAAATAAAATAAAATTAAAATCAAACTGAACGAAAACCAGACTACATGCACACAAAAATGTCAGATTGTCCGCTAATGATCAGAATAATACTCTTCATAAAGACGAATAAATGATATTTTTACTTGGGTGGTCTGATACACCGCAGTAATATCAGTGGCTCAGCACACACCGCGCGTACGTGCATACATCACATTCAACATATACACACATCGCACATCGCGCGCACACACACAAACACACAAACACACACTCTATGTTTGGGCAAACAGTGTAGAATTTTATATTTTGTTCTTCTTAAATTTTTATTTTTCTCCATATATTTTTTCTGTTATTCGTTCATCTTTCTTTTGTTGTGTGTTACTGTTGGGTTTTTTCTCTTTTTGTAGTCATAATAAAAAAAAAATGAAAAAAACGTGTTACTGATGCTACGGAAGCTAAAGCGAAACAACTGAAATATAAAAAAGCCCAAAGACGACACAAAAACACAATATTAGCTGATATGTACGCATTCATACCGATCCGATCCGATCCGTTCTCAAAACGACTCTAAAATCTACGTACTCAAATTCAAATCCAAAACATACATATTCCTCGTTTTTTATCATAATAATGGTGAATAGAGTAACGGCATGCGTCCCATCTAGATGTGTTGTTAGTCTGGTTTTTTTTTTAAATATCTCTTCTATATTCGCCGTTTTCTCACTCTTTAATGCAACAAATGCGTTCGAATGATGGCAAGAAAGATGAAATGAAATGAAAAGAGAAAAAAAAAACGTATTCATCCAATAAAGCGATTGACTGTGAGAAAAATACATAAATTCCAGCAACAAATTCATTCAGAGAGACAAAAAATGCCTCAGACTGGCCATTTATTGTATTTTGCAACATGCACACGTGCATCATGGGCTATGTGTGCCCATGTGTCAATGCAGAATTTCATATGAATCTTTATTATGCAAAATATCGTCGATAAAATGCACACCATGCGATACGCATTGCAAATATGGAATAGCTAAAAAAAAAAGCAAAAAAGCTTTACAATTTAAAATCGTCATTCGAATTGTGTGTATTAGTTCAGGATGTCATTGATGCGCAAGTCTCAAGATCCGAGACGAAAAAAAAAAAGGAAAAATAATTAGTAACAACAACAACAACGCAACAATCATTAAACACAACAAAGTAGTCTCAATTTTGAGTAATGACCACTCTGAAATCATTAAGATAAGCTTGAAATGAAATGACTTATATGGTCCTATCTACAACTGCGAATGGTATTTTAGTTTAACAACTTGAGTCATTCCGAGATCGGTGAGTGATAATATTTTTTTTTGGTTCGCCTTTCGCTCTCGATCTCCTCCAGTTTCATTCATTTTGTGATTCATGAACGACTTTACAATTGATTTATGGTTTCATCGTTCTGAATATTTACATTCTGTCATCGATTTTATCGACAGTTTTGATCATTGCAATCATTGTGTGCCCTTCACAACATAAATATATATAAAACATTTCTATATACGACTTGAATTTAATTGAGTTATAGCAATGATTTACAAATTTGTCTATGTGATCGATTGGCATCATTTCGGGTCTTGTGAAAAAAATTTTTTTTAAAGCAAACCCAGGCTCTGATGGCGCTGGCCTAACCAAGGAACCATTTCGATCATACAAACAGAATATTAACAATCGAAAGTGGACAAGCTATACAATTATATGTACGATGTACAATGGACATTATGCACACACACACACACAATACGCATATAAACCGATCATTTTTTTCTATATTTTCGCCAACAGCCAACAGCTACAGATGAATATGCGTACAATCGGATAAATGAAAATGAGCAACCATATGTTTGATGATTGATGTCACATTTAACTTCCTTCTGTTATTTACGCTCAATTTAATTTTTTAGAGTTGAATGCGTCTCGTTCTCATACAGCAACATTAATAATATATGAAAAAAAGAAAAAAAACCCAAGTTCACCGATGAATTTATTTAGGCAATGGTGAGATCCAAATCAAAAGGAAGAGATCCATTTTGAGGCTCAAACATTTAAATATATAAATTCAACACTTCACACAACATTGACAAAATGCCGTTGAAATCATAAATAATCTTATTTGTTCGGTTTGCTGTACATTGTACAGTAAAAGGTGTATAGTGAACAGTGATTTTAGTTAACATTTGACCAGACAAGAGAACAGTTAATATCAAAAATCTAAATCCAAATATTTGTTACTCGAATGGATAAACATACAAGGTCTTTTGGAAATATTTAAACCATAAACTACTGTTCGTCGATTGCGCATCGTGGAATCAATTCAGATAATTAGATTCTAAAACACATACCAAAAAATCAAGAGCAAATGTGGAAGAATTCTTTTCTGTTTTTTTGAAAAGATTCAAAAAGAGAGATGGACAGACCCAACGTATGAAAGTAAAGCCAAACAAAACATTATCCAATATTTGTGTGTGTGTGTGTGTGTGTGTGTGCCGAATCGTCTTAATTGCTTGCTCACGATCCCAACAAGAATTTTAAACAGTTTCTCTGTTATGCCGTTTCAATGTATTTAAATCAAACACAAACGGTCCTCTCAGATTGTCATAATGTTTATTTTTGAGCCAAATATATTGAAATCGACTATGCCATGTAAATGGTGTACGAAATAATCATATTGTGTGTGCTCATCAATTTTCGTTCAAAAATCTGTTTTTGTCTTCTGTTCGTTTTTCTTTCTTCTTCCTTTCTATTTTCATTTCATTTCTTTGCATTTCATTTGTACACAATCGCATTATTATTATGTGTGGCTATTGTAATCCAGCAGACTCTGTATGTTATTCTCGGTTTACTTTTAAATTGTAAAGTAGCTAAATCTCTTGCCGATAGACATTGATTGAATTTGTGAACGAAACCACCGCCGTTGACGAGATGAGTAAGAAAAAAAATAGCGAAAAACCAATAAATGAACCAAAATAAAGAAAGAAAAAAAAACGAGAAACAAAGAGTAAAAATCCCAAAATTTAAATGGAAAAAGATGATGATGATGATAGAGTGATGTTTGCGCGATGCGGCAAGCGTGAAGCTCGTCCACCACGAATTGAATGAATAAAAGCCTATTTTTTCCTTCAATTTGAAATTGTTTTTTTTTTTTTTTCATTTGCTCATGTAAATATTTGGTTTTCGATGATTATGTTTATTTTGGCTACCTGTTCGACGGTATCACAGTCATGGAATTATGCATATGCAAGTGTCACATTATGATAATGGAAAAGTTATATGTAATGGATTTCTGAATTCGGAATGCCATCATCCGAATTCCATATTTTTTTACAATGTCAGGTGAACAGCACAAGGCTTGATAGTCTATTGCCAAAGAGCCCTGGATTATTATTCTTCTTTGAAATAGAAAGTATTTGCAAGAAAAATTCGCAACGACCTACGACAATCATGCCAATTCGTTACTCAAAACATAGTACACAACAGAAGAAGACAAAAATAACACATGAAATGAGAATGTATGCAATCGTACATACAACAGTGCACACGTTCTCATTCTCAATATCTCAAGGACAAAATATAAAAGCAGAACACAAAATACTTCAATGTTCTCCGGTTTTAAATGCCCATAAGAGCCAAGAGACCAAGATCGATCGAAAAGCGAATTAAAAAATTTATCGAAACAAAACAATAGATGATTTGCCACAGCATGTCCGGTGTCCGATAAAATTTTCAATTCACGATCATCTTTCCGTGTGTTGGTCAAGTGATGAACTCTTCGAATCGATCGATCAGATCGTTTCGTTGCGATTGAATGAACTATTTATTAGTTGAAAACAGAAGGAAAAGATAAAAATAAAAATTTGAATACAGAGCCAGTTCACATATGTGCTGGTGTTGTCATTGTGAATGAGTGTTCTAGGCGCTCTGTGTGTGTCCGTACACTGAAATACACATTGATTTTTTTTTTTTTCGTTCATATCATTAGCGGGCTTGATCGGGTCGGTTAGTTGGTTGGTAGATGTATTTCATATGATGATCGTAATTTAATTAACATTTGAATTTAACGTTGTCTGTTCGTTTGGAAATAACGTGAGCTAAGCATAATGTGTCATTATGCCATCGCAAACACTACAAACTCCTATTACCTGCATAAATGACACGTGTGTTTCAATGTTTTAACTTAATTTTATGTTTTTCGCTTCATTTTTTGTTTGTTTGTTTTTTTCGTGTGTTTCTTACTTAAATTTTTTCCTGTTGCTTAAACGAAATTTCAGTTGAGATTAAGCAGAAAATGTTGAGCGAATTAAGTAATTTAGCGTACTGTTCATATTTGTTGGCTGTTCATCATTTGCGGCAAAGCCCAAAACATTCCAAACATTAAATCCGGAAAAATGAAATGAAATTCTGTCAGCTCTCAATTTGCGAATGGCGAATATCATTTGGTTTAAATATCATATGGCCTTTATGCACGCGGCCTCTAGTCGTTATTATGAATGAATGAATGAATGAATGTTGGAGTACAATATTCGAAGCGTTAACCATGTACACTGTAAATACACATAAAATACGCAATCTTAGCTAATATTTCGTGCTTTTTCTCTTTCTTTTTTTTTCATTCATTTTACAGTGTTCGAGACAAGAGTCTCTCGTTGTTTGTTGCCTATAGTTCTTGCTGTTATTGTTGTTGTTGTTGTTGTTATTTTGCTTTTCCATTTTTATTATTTCGTATCACACATCACGAATTGGGTGGTCTTTTTGTTGAATTTGTATTGGTATCATTATTATTATCATTACTCATATATTTGCGAATGAGCAACGGAATGAAATGCGTGCCTGGTGCTCATGTTTTGCTGTGCGGCCCTTCAAATATTCATTTGTTATGATCGCAATATGCTATTCCAAAAGAAACATCGAATAAACTGAAGCGGAAGAATATTCACCATTGATGACTTTATTCACAAATGTTTTTTAATGAAAACGATCATTTGTGTCTCTCTTCTTTTTTTTTCCTTCTTTTCCTCATGTTCTTTCTCCTTTTTTCAATTCATTTGTAGTGTTTTTTTTTCTCTTCTTCATTTTATATTCGTTTTTCATTGAAACTCTATAAACAAGGTGGAAATACAAGATGCAAACATTTGCATGACATTAAACACGTCTATTCAATGGCGTTTAAATAGATTTAATTGTTATTGACATTCAAATTCAAACTATAATATTCTGGGTCTATATCACATTCAGTGTGTTGGATCAAAAAAAAAAAAAAAAAGGAAAAACGATAGATGGATATACTCGAAAAAATAATAATGAATAGCTTTATCGGCATCATATTATTTTAAATGGTTTTATTCATGTCAATACACCTACTAATCGGCTGTGAAATTTGAAACGCACGTAATAAGAGACAAACAAACTCAAATCGATCTCAACTCTGAGATTTGAACATCATCATTCAACATGAACATCAATGGTTCAAAATGGTTGTAATAAACAAAAAAAACTCCAAACAACAAAATTTATTGATTGAAATGTTTATTGTAATTAAATCGAATGTCGAATGCAGTGTAAAATCAATGTCAGCCATTGTCAATAGTCAACAGTTACCAGTTACCAATTACCAGTTACCAGACTGTGGTAGTGGCGTTTATTTTTTTGTATGTCTGTTGTTTGACATAGCATAATCTTGTATTGCATGGAAAAATGTCGTTGAACTTGGGCAACAATATGATTGAGAGCTTAATGAATAAAATGGTGATTTATTATTGAATCAGCCGAACCGGTGAAGAAAAGACAGGAAAAAGAAACAAAACGGAAAAAAAACTCCCATCAATGTCGGTCGGTGGTCTTCGAAAATTGTTGATTAGCCTCAGATATGATTTTATCATTCAAACTGTGATAAGGAATTTTAAATTAATTAATTAGCAAAGTGATTTCCAAACTGTCGAACCGTCGAATCGCCATTCGAATACCAATCAATCCATGATGTATGTATGCATATCGAATTGGTCATTTCATCAATCTACGAACATTACTCAAAACCAAAAGAGAGCGCGCGAAGAATCGAAACAAATATTATAGCGTTCCAACCAAAGTTCCAAAACAATAATGTTCGCCGACGTTCACATTTTTATCTAAGATGATCTCAAAACATTAACTTGAGTCAAGTTGTGTGTATCGTTCTGTTATTTATATACATATATATATTTCTTTTCTTTTTTTTCATCATTTTTTGTGCCATTTGCCAGTTTCATGTCTCAATGTTGGATGTTGCTATGAATATTTCTCTGTTAAATGTAAAGAGTCTCTTCGAACGTTCTTCGTTGGCTGGCAGTGTTTTTTTTTGTTTCTGTTCCTTCTCTTCTATCTGGTTGTATTCGTCTTATTCTTCAACATTTTCTCTTCATATGAATTGACAGTAATATGGAAGACCTCCCAAAGATAGTTGATTGCCCCTGATATTTTTGCATTGTGCTATTCGATGTAGAATGTTTTAATATTTGAAATGTTCTGCAGTTTTGCTGTTGCGGCTTCTGCTGATTCTTCGTCTTTCTAATTTTTATATGAAAATCCGCTTTCTCTCTCTCTCTCTCTCTCTTTCTCTCTTTTTCAATTTTGGTTTTATTTTATCTTTGGTTTGTTTTCACCACGGTTTATTGTGTATATGTTATCTCATTCCATCTCTTTATATCATAATCTTACCGATTATTATTACTGAATCCTTTCAATCCGAAGCCCAGAACGGAAGGTGAAATGTGAAACGAATGAAAACCGAAAAATAGATAGAAACAACAAGCCAGCAAAAATTGAAGGAGCAAAAGAGCAGAACATGAAAAAGACGAACAAGCAGAAGACGAAAAAAAAACGCCAAGCAATTCAATTGAAGAACTTTTGTGTTGGCAGTTTTGGACTTGATATCTTCATTAAGCGTCTCTTCGGCATGACGTCATCGTTAATCTTTCGTTCATCATTTATATTAAATGATTTTGTTTCACATAGTGTGCGCCTGGCTGACATGGTCTCGTGTGCTTTGGCATTTTTCTTCTTTTTTGCATATTATAACAGTGCGTTTTTGCCGTATACAGTCGATGCTTACGCTGAAATATGAAGTGAACGGTGCGCGCACATCATGACGACTACAGCTTTTGTGTGGACGATTTTTATTTGTTTCGGGGTAATCTTTGTGTTTTTTTCGTTTGTTTCTATGCATGGAACATTCGTTGAAGATATTTGATGACCATTTTTCTTTATCCTTTTGTTTCGGATCCTAATGATATTTGGCTTCAAATTTGAAACAACAATAACAACAACAGCAGAAAAAAGACATATAAAATAAGCTGATCAACGTTGCCTTGCAACAGAGTCACGTAAAAAAGATATCGAAAAAAAATATGCCGAATTAATGATTTAACTTGTGCACATATCTCGCACGTATCAACGATCAACATTTCATTTGAGTTATCGTTTTTCATTTCGTTGCACTTAACTGATGAATGGATCAAAATTATTCAAAGAATTTTCGTTGAGTTTGCTGTAAACAATAAATGAAGACAATGAATATTCAATTTGGAAAAAATTGAAATATATTCATCCTCGTTGGAGTGGGATTAATTGAATCAGTCAAATTAATCGATGTTTTGAATTTACTTGGAAGGTATATCAATGACCCTATCCGAATCGATATGGTTCAGAACGATGGTGTTGAATATGAGATATTGAGAATAAAACCATGGATTTAACTGTTTTGTGGGCTTTTTTTTCTTCATTTACAGTGCGTATGCAATACCTGGCAATGCCCATTGTTCGATGCATTTATAAAATTTAATTTATTACAAGTAAATAAATGAGGTAAAAAAAACGAAAAAAACACTGAACACTGGACACAAAGAAAACGACAATTTTTTAAATTCATATTTTATTTTATTTCTCATTGATTTCGTTTGCGAGTTTGCGATGCCGTATTTTGATTATCTTTTTGGTCATTTCCTTCGTTGATTTGTTGGATTTTCTCATTATTTATTGTGCATTCTTGAAATATTAATAACAATTTGCTGAATAATAAATAATAATTTGCTATGAGTTTTCATTTCCAAAATTTCCGACATTTCGATGAACTCTGAAAAAAAATCATTCAATTTCTAAATAATAATGACTGAATTCGATCCCGAATTCCATCTTTACTACCAAACTTCCTGTGGATCGGCTGAATCCACTCAATCCTTATCATTGGAATTCATTGAGATATCGAACAACTAAAACAAAAATTGCAAAAATTAGTACAATTGTGTATTGTGCTCCTCTTCTTCTTCTTCTTCTTCTTCTTCTTCTTCTTCTTCTTCTTCTTCTTTATCATTTCGTTTTATTTGGGCCGGTTCAAGAAATTCGACGTGGTCACTGCACTTTTGCTGAATATTGTATATTTGGTGACATTGCAGGCGCTGTTTGCATACAGAATGCAACGTATGAATCATCTGATTTTTGGTATCTCAATTTTGAAACGAACAAAAAGGAAGATAAATTAAGCACACAAAAGGCACCAAAGCAAAAAAAAGAAAAAAAGATAAAAAAAATATCATTCGGATTTATCGGCTATCCACCAATTTATTATTTGCGTTCTTTTTCGTTTGCCATTTTTGGGAGAAAAGCAATCGTTTTAGTTCAGATGATCATTTTTGTTTTCATTAAAGAATATAAATGGAAATAAGGACAGCAAACAAACTTTTAAAAGGAAAGGATTGACACAGCACATAAATTTTGTATTTTGCATTTTTGATATACGATTTCGTGTACAGTTGAAAAATTTCATTAAAAAAAAAATGGAATAGTTTTGGCTTGTGGTCCCTCACATTTGGCAACTCTCGGCTTAATTTCGGTATGGAAGAATTATTACAATGGCAATCATTGATGGCAATCGTAAATCATACCGAATTCAGATTCAACAAAATAACGACAAAAAATGAAGAAAAATCAAGCAAAGAAAAATGTTCCCAGCGCACAGCGCAAAAGTGAAATGAATCAAATGTTCAAATGAGATTCCAGTTCCAGAAAGAATAAAAAATTAAAGGAGAAAATGAAAAGCGATTCGGAAGTGTGAGATGCATGGATATGATCAGCTGACAACAAAGTCACAATATTCATTATCTTTTCATAATATCGATATCTTAATTTTGGATGCATTTCAAATTACATCATTTCAAGTATATAATTTTTTTTCAAGATGTAAACAAAATTCTCTCACCGAAAAACCAGATAATCGAGAATGTGCCCCATGCCCCCCCCCCCCCCCATAAGCTTAATGAAGGTCCGGTGATCTTTTGAGCACCGAGATAGCGTGAAATTATTGATGCGATTCCAATGGGTGATTCGTTTTTGTGTGGAAAATGCCTCTTAATTTTCCACTTTCATGCATATTTACATTGTATGTTTTACGTATAAAAAATAAAAAAATATATTTAATATTCAATATTCATCGATTACATTGTAAGCAACTTATGTTTATGCACTTTGCCGTTTATGTGCCGAAGGAGAAAAATAAACTTTTTGCTCAAAACGAACGAGCGAATACAAGCTCAAACGAAATTCTCAAGAACATATTCTAAAATCTGTAAAAACATCAATCAGTAATCGGTTATGAGAACGTGTTTTATGCATGTCAAATGTTGACAATGGACTGAAAGAGAGAGTGAATGAATGAGTGAACATTAAGCATGAGACATAAAACACAACAGCAACAAAAACATCGAGAGAAAAAAAAGGAAAGAAAAGAAAAGAAAAGAAAAAAAAAACTGAAAAAAGAATCATTAATATAGTTCAGTGCTGTGGCCGAATCATGCACTTGATTGAATAATGAAGTTACACATTTATGAAAATGAGCATGTGAATATAACAACACATTACACTATACGTTTACATCAAACGCGGTGCAGCCGGCCAAAATACGAATTTCAGAGTAAAAACCGGGCGACAAAAAGAGCAAAATATACGAAAGAACAAAAGGAACAACAATAACGACGACGACGACGACGAACCGAACGGAACCCAAGAATGAAAAAGGCAACAACAACAACAACACAAACTTACATTATGAATTGAATGCCGTGAACATGCTTAATTAGGCCCCCCGTGTTGGATTATGTGTGTGGGCTCCGGTTAACTCTCTTTCATTTTGGCTCTCTTTTACTTTAAAGTCATATTCGAGAATGTTTCAACGTATTGATGTGAATAACGCCGAGAGAGAAAAATGTTTCATATGAATGCCAAACACGAGCGCGCGAGCCACAAACATGGATCGCTGGGCTAATACGCAAGAAAGAGAGAGCGAGAGAGGGGACTCTGTTATGTTTAGTATTATACGGTTGAGCGCCAAAGTGCCGTACGAAACGAAATCAAAGAAAAGAAGAGAGAGAGAGAGAGAGGGAATGGAAAGACTTTTGAATGAAATGCATTTAGTGCAAATTAGAATCATCTACATCTACCTTAAACCATATCAAACACAAATACATCTTCGTTTGGGCTGCGAACGGAGAAAAGAATGCGTAAAAAAAGCCGTGTATGATTCATTCATGGGTTCGGAGGTTTCTCTTCAATTTCATTCAATCATAGTTCATCGATTGTGCTTTTGCTGGGCAACTGGGAAATTGTGGGAATTATGAAACTCATCGGCTGAACTTTCATGTTTCTATCGATAAAACTCAAAAGGTTTTTCAGGCCCATTATTGAACCGTTTCAAATGAGTTGAATTGTTTTTTTTTTTGAGCTTTCTAAACTATTTACGCTCTTTTAACTCTTTTAGCCTATTCTCATCAAGTCAAACATATGTAGTTTGTTAATGATTTTATGCATACCTTGAACTCTATCTTTTTCTCTATCTCTATCTCTCTCTCTTCCACTATTCCACTCACATACACACGCATCTATATCTATACGATGCACGACATACGGCTCATGAAGAGGAAATAAAAAAAGACATGTTTAAATATTATGCCGAAAAGTATGCATTCGCACCATACCATTCCGGGGTGTATATGGTTCAATAATAATAATAATTGTTTTATCAAGTTTTTCCAAATCGGCAACCGGCAGCCGGCAACGATGTGATGTAAAATATGTAAATTGGATTGCATTTTTGTGTGCCATAAAGGAAAATGAGATTGGAAAATGGAATTAGCCATTTGAATTGCACAAATTATGCGTTACACGAGTGCCATTCACTGTGGCACGAATTCGATTTCAATGGATGATTCTCGATTTTCTTTTTTGCTTTTTTTCGTCGGTCTGTTGTTCGTTTTGCTTTGTTTTG